>JAOTQR010058697.1:0-48110 GCA_025774065.1 Solanum ossicruentum | reverse complement strand
ACAAGGTCATTGAGATTAACACCCCCCAACATGGTCATTGAGCTTAACACCCCCCAACAAGGTGTGGTCAACTTGAAACACCATACATACTTTTCATGAATTCATCACATACATATATTTCTTTCATCATCATAAAGTCACTTGACTCATAGTCCATACAATAGATGATCAATAACTCAAGAATCCTTAATCGGATATTTTACCAAACACTTGGCATGTGTGTAATGCTAGTTAAAAATCGTGAAATTAAAGAGTGAAATCATGTGAGAAAACTCAATGTAAATCAACCCACCAATACTTGGTAACACCTCCATGCAAGATACATTGAAAGCCCTCATCAAATCTCATAATAGATCATAGATTCATAGCTCAAAACATGCTTAAACAGTCAACATTTCATGAAACCCCAACATAGTTTATAATCAAATTCATGATAGGAGTACCCATGGATAATTCAACTTAAAAACATGCAATTTACATAAAGAGGAAGGTTGGGCACCGTGGGTGCAAGGACCTAATGGCTGAAACCCACATACCTCAACTTTGGGAATTTCCTTGATGAAAATTTGAATGAGAACTTGAAGCTTGAATGAAATTCTTTAGATCTGAAAATGAGTTTGGGAAACTTGAATTTGGATGAAATATTTGGCTGTGTTAGAGAGGGTTTTGAGAGTGTCTTAAGTGATATGGGGTTTTAAAATGACTAAGTATAGGTGTTTTTACGCAGAGGAGGGCATGGTCACAAGTCCCCAAAGCCTTAGGCCGAAACAAAGAAACTGGAAACAAAAATACATATCTTCGCGCCCTTAGCGCGTCGTGCCTCGGGCGCTAATCGACACTGGAAAAGCAATATTTTGGAAAGTGAAATTTTGTTACGATTGCTCCAAAATTGGGGTTATACCCATTTCCCACTAAATTTTCCCCTTGATCACGAATATGATATCGAATTTTTGATATCAAACACGGATTTCCAAATATATGGAAATTATAATTATGGGCATTTCCAACGCATATTTTCAGGAACTTTTTGGGCCGTTTCAATATCTCCACCTTGGTAACATGCATCCCCAAATGTCAAAGAAATATACATAAGAGAAGTAATCAAGATGATTTAAGCCCAACATGTGAATGCAACAATTCATTTATACATCATGTTCAAAAATCTCAACATGAGTGTCAAAATTACCATAAACTTGCCAACTTAAACATGAATGCATGCAAATGACATAAGGGCTGAAACTTAAGACTTTAAATCACATAGGGGACTTCAATTAGTACCTTATGCTTGAGTAGAGTAGAAGAGATATGGGTACCGCTTTTGCAAGTCCACCTCGACTTCCCATGTGGAACTTTCAACTTATTGGTTCCTCCAAAGGACCTTAACAGAAGCTACATTCTTGTTCCTCAACCTCTTCACTTGCCTATCCAAAATTTCTACGGGACCTCTTCATAAGCCAAGTTTTCTTCAACAATACCTAAACGCACAATAACAGTCGGATCGCCCATAAATTTCCTCAACATAGACACATGGAAGACCAGATGACCATATTTCTATCATTAGGAAACTCTAACTCATAGTCCACCTTACAAATTCTCCTAAACACTCTATAAGGACCTATAAATCTTGGTCTCAATTTACCCTTTTTACACAAATGAACCACACTCTTCATGGGTGAGACCTTCAAACAGACCTAATCAGCAACCATAAATTCAAGATCCCTTCTCCTCACATCGATGTGACCACCCAAGCCTAGGGCCTAGACGTGACACGAAGAATGGGGAACCAGAAGGGACCCCAAACAATCTTCTTTACATAACATTACACATCATTGGTCGCGGAAGCAACTAAATGACATAATAAGAGTAAAAATAAGGCCAAAAAGGACTAATATAACATGTCCAACAATACCTCTACAACATAGATAAGAGCAAGGTCCATGACAAGAAACCAGGCTCACCCTCATAGTCAATATATATATATAAAAGAAAGATAGTCTTAGTATATAACATGAGATCATAGATATTGTCCTCAGAATGGAGGACACACCAACTAACTTGACAGAAATTATGCTAGCCACATGGAGGAAGATGCTCAAGTGGGGCTCTAGTTCCTACATGGTGACATCATGTAGGCACAGAGTATGCGTTAGTACGTTTGAATATATCAAGTATGTAGGATACAATGCAACAAGAGATAAGCAACATAATCGAAATGTATAAGCATAGGCAATAAGTAGCACACAACAATATGGCATGCATGGAAGATGTATGACGTAAATCATGCTTTCATAAAATATAATACATGTGTAAGGAGAGACCATTAATAGTTAATATCCAAGGCCTACCACCTCCTTGTAGAGGTGAATGAGGTACAAACCCCTCAATGTGGTTGATGAGGTACTAACCCCTCAATATGGTTGACGAGGTACAAACCCCTCAACATGGTTATCAAGGTACGAACCCCTCGACATGGTTGCACGGTCTACCACCTCCCGAGTGAGACGATCAAGGTTCAAACCCCTCAACATGGTTACCCGGACCTACAGCCTCCCGAGTGAGGCTTATTCAATTCCCAATACTATAGAGATAATAGCATATACATACATTCCTTACATCATCATATAGTCGTTCATCTCATAAGACATGCATTGGGCCTTCAATTCCTCAAGAAATCATAACCGAATATTTTATCAAACACTTAGCAGCTGTGTAGTGCTAGTGTAAGACCATGCAACTCAAGAGTGTAATCATGCTAGAAAACTCAGTGTAAAATCATCAATAGAGCTTAGATTCATAGCTCAAACAATATACATCAAAACTGTTCATCAAACCTCACAATAGATCTTGGATTCATAGCTCAAAACATTCTAAAACAATCACAATTTCATGAAACCCCTACTAGTGTGCAGTGAAATTCATAATAAGTTAGACCCATGAATAAATCAACTTTAATCATGCAATTTAGATAAAAAGGAAGCTTGGGCACCATGGGCGATAGGACCCAACGGTTGAAATCCACATACTTTAGCTTTCGAGAATTCTTGATGAAGATTGGAAATGGAGAGTTGAAGCTTGAGTAAAATCCTTAAGTTCCAGATGAGTTTTGGACACTTGAATTTTGAGATGAAATATTGTCTAAGTGTTTGAGAGAGTATTTGGGAATATCTTGAAAGATATGAAGGTGAAATATAGCTAAGTATAGGTATTTTTACGTATGGGAAGGCATTGGCCCAAGAACAAAAATCCTTGGACCAGAGTGAAAACTAGCAATATTTTTACACTGTGGCCCGCCCTTGGCGCATCGCGCCAGGGGCGCGACGAGCTCTCTGAAATCAATTTATGGGAAAATGACATTGCGATCTGTTTGCTCTAAAATTGTGGTCAGACCCATTCCCATTCAATTTGACCCTCTGAACAAGAATATGAAGTCAGATTTTTGATATCCAATACTATTTTTAGATATATGGAAATTACAATCTCGGGCATTTCTGAGGCATAATGTCGAGCAATTTTTGGAGTCGTTTCAATATCTTCCACTTGGGAACATTCGTCTCCGAATGTCAAAGAAACATATATAAGAGAAGTAAACTTGGTAATTTCACCCCACATAAGGGTGTCACAATGCACTTAAATGTCATTTCAAAAATCTCAACATAAGTGTGAAATCATCATGAACTTGTCAACTTAACACATGAATGCATGCAAATGCATGGGCTGAACTTAGACTTGAAATCACATAGGGGACTTAGATTAATATGTTAGGCTTGAATGGAGTTGGAAAGATAAGGATATCACTTATGTATGTCCGCTTCGACCTCCCATGTAACACTTTCAACTTGTTGATTTCTCAAAAGGACCTTAACGGAAGCAACGTTCTTGTTACTTAGCCTCTTCACTTGCCTATCCAGGATCTCCACCGGAACCTCTTCATAAGTCAAGTTGTCTTCAAATACACCCGCAACATCCAATGGAACAATAGCAATCGAATCACTTACACACTTCCTCAATATAGACACACGAAACACCAGATGAATCATATTCATTTCACTAGGCAACTCCAACTCGTAAACGACCTTACGAATCCACCTAATCACCCTATAAGGACCCACATATCTAGAGCTTAACTTACCCTTTTTACCAAAATGAACCGCACCCTTCATGGCTGAAACCTTTAGATAGATCTAATCACCAACTTTGAATTCAAGATCCCTTCTCCTCACATCGGCATAGGATATCTGGTGACTTTGGGCCCTCTTCAACCTTTCTCTAAACATCATAACCTTCTCAAGAGCCTCCAAAACTAGATCTGGTCCCAACAAAGCCACCTTTACCCCTAAAACCACCCAACGGTGATCTACAATGTCTACCATAAAGAGCCTCAAAAGGGGCCATACTGATGCAAGAATGATAACTATTTTTATAGGCAAACTCAATCAATGGAAGATGATCATCCCAACTATCCTTAAGCTCAAATACACAATCCCTAAGCATATCCTCAAGTTTTTAGGTAGTTCTTTCGGCTTGGCCATCGGTTTGAGGGTGAAAGGTCATACTAAGGTTAACTCTTGTGCCAAGACCCCTTTGGAAGGACCTCCAAAAAATGTGAAGTAAATTGAGCACCATGATCAGATATGATTGACAAAGGAACCCTATGAAACCTCACCAACCCATGAATGTAAAACCTAGCATAATCTTCAGCCCCATATGTGGTTTTAACCGGCAGAAAGTGAGGCGATTTCATCATCCTATCAACCACAACCCAAATTTGAATCAAAATCCTTTATAGTTTTGGAAACCCAACCACAAAATCCATATTAATCTCTTCCTACTTCCAAGTAGGAATCTCTATGACTTGGGCTAGGCCACCAGAAATTTGATGCTCTACTTTGACTTGTTGACAACTATGACAACTAGAAACACATTTGGCAATATCCCTCTTCATGCCTCCCCATCAATACGCATCCCTCAAATCTCTATACATTTTAGTAGAACTAGGGTGAATAGAATAGGAAGAACCATGAGCCTCATCAAGAATCCTCTCTCTCAAGCCATCAACACAAGGGACACATAACCTACCTTTGTACCTAAGCACACCATCTCCTCACTTGGGAGAAAACCTCAACCTTACCATGTTGTACCAATTCCTTCAATTCTAACAAATCGCGGTCAAGATCTTGCTTAGCTTTCACCTCCTCAACCAATAAAGATTTAAAGCCATCAACTACCACAACACCACCATTATCAACCTCTTCCAACCTAACTCCCAACATAGTCAATTGATGGACCTCTCTACCCACCCCTTTTCCACCATCATCAACATGAGCTAGGCTACCCATAGACACCCTACTCTCAAAGCATCAGCCACCACATTAGCCTTATCAGGATGATAATGCATACTCATGTCATAGTCCTTAAGAAGTTCTAACCACCTTCTTTTTGTCAAGTTGAGATCTATTTGAGTGAAGACATATTGTGGACTCTTATGATCGGTGAACACATCAACATGCACCCCATACAAATAATGACACCATATCTTTAATGCAAATACCATGGCAGCTAGTTTAAGATCATGAGTAGGATAATTCTTCTCACGTACTTTGAGTTGTCTAGAACCATAGGCTATCAGCTTACCATTTTTCATTAGAACACAACCCAAAACAATTCTAGAAGCATCACAATACATAACAAACCCCTCTAGTCCTTCCAGTAGTGACAAAATAAGAGCGACACAAGCTTATCTTTTAATGTTTGGAAACTCTTTTCACACTCATCGGTCCACACAAATTTAGCTTTCTTTTGAGTTAGTTTGGTCATAGGAGAAGCAATAGAAGAGAACCCATTCACAAACATCTGATAGTAACCCACTAAGCCCTAGAAGCTCCTAATATCCGAAGGGTTCAATGGTCTAGGCCAATTTCTAATCACATCCTTCTTCTGAGGATCCACCTTAATACAATCCCATGACCACACATGACCTAGGAAGGCAACCTCTTTTACCCAAAATTCACATTTTTTCATACTTGGCATAAAACTTCTGTTCCCTCAATCTTTTTGGCAATATCCTCAAATGGCCCATATGCTCTTCCTCACTATGTGAATAGATCAAAATATTATCAATGAAGACTACAATAAGTAAATCAAGGTAGGGTTTGAAGACCCTATTCATAAGATCCATGAAGATAGCCGGTGTAGTGGTCAACCCAAAACACATCACAAGAAACTCATAATGCCCATACCTAGTTCGGAAAATCATCTTAGGAATAACACACTTCCTCATCTTCACTTGATGGAACCTAGACCGAAGATCATTCTTAGAGAAGTGACTAGCCCCTTGCAATTGGTCAAACAAATCATCTATCCTTAGAAAAGGATACTTATTCTTTATGACCCTATTAAGTTGCAGGTAGTCAATACACATTCTAAGGGACCCATCCTTCTTCTTCACAAACAACACTGGCACACCCCAAGGTGATTGGCTAGGCTAAAACCCTTCTCCAACAAATTCCTCACTCCTTCAACTCTTTTAACTCCGCCAGGGCTATGCGGTAAGGGGGAATAGAAATGGGTTGAGTATTGGGAAGAAGGTCTATACCTAAATCTATTTCCCTTTTAGGAGGAACACTAGGAAGGTCATTTGGAAAGACATCAAGGAACTCATTTACAACTGGAATCGGCTCTATAGGAAGGACCTTGGACTCCACATCACTTACCCTTACAAGATGATAAAGACACCCTTTAGAGAGAAACATATGGGCTTTAATGCAAGGGATGAATCTACCCTTGACCACCACATCATAACTCTCCCACTCTAGAACGGGTTCATTCGGGAATTGAAATTTGACACTATGTGTTCTACAATCAATAGAGGCATAGTATGCATGCAACTAATCTATCCCAAGAATAACATAAAAAATTGACCTTTGCCATCTCAACAAGATCACAAGGAAGTATCTTATGCAAAATACAAATTGGACAATTTCTATACACCTTTCTTGGAACAAAAAATGCACCAATATGAGTAAACACCTCATTCTCAACATGAAACCTTTTGGCAATAAAGGGGGGCAACAAAAGAAAGAGTGGCACCCAGATCAATCAATGCATACACTTCAAAATCATAGATTTTTAATAGACCAGTGACGACATCAGGATCCTCCTCAACCCCTTGCCTTCCTTAGAGTGCAGAGAACTGATTATGCCTTGGGGCACTATCTTGTCGACCACCTATCCCCAAAGTAACTGCATTAGCAACTTATGGACAAACCTCCTTACCCTTGTTGCGATTTCGAGTTAAATCCATCACCTTAGGCTGAACTTACCCACAACGATAATAAGCATTAATATCCCTCAAGCACGGACCACTATGACCTTTACCACATTTCGGACACCCACCATTAGGAACTACACCCCAATACCTTGGGACCTTGGAAAATCATTGGCAACCCTTTTATTAAATGCATGAGAAGACCCTTGGCCTTGATGGAATTGGCCACCCTTTCGATCTTGGAATTTTTCCTCAAAACGACCCTTCTTGGCCTTATTACTCTTCCTTTTCCTCTAATTTTCCTCCTCCATTTGTTCTGCATAGGTCATCAAACTAGACAAATCCATGTCACTAATCAACATAGTGGACTGGCATTCCTCACTCACCAAATTGGACACACCCATAATAAACTTGTTCATTCTAGATATTGGGTCGGTAACCAAGTGGGGAGCATATTTAGAGAGTTGATTGAACTTCAGGGCATACTCCTTCACACTCTTAGACCCTTGTCTCAAATTCATAAACTCCACCAATTTGGCTTCCTTAAGATTAAGAGGGAAGAACAGATTAAGAAAAGCCACCTTGAACTCCTCCTGAAGCACCACGTTGTTGATTCCCTTCTCCTCCTTCCATTGATTAAAACATATTTGTGCTTTTCCTTTGAGTTTGTAGGCCACTGACTCCGCTTTCTCCTCCTATCTAACACCCATGATAGAAAATACCTTATAGACCTCATCAATGAACTCTTGAAGGTTCTAATCTACCTTAGACCCATAGAATACCGGTGGCTTCATCCTCATGAAGTCTCTCGCCCAAGATGCCATTGTAGGAGTATGAGGGGCTTGGTCCCTTGATTTAATTGATTAGCCATAACTTCAGCTAGCATAGTTAGAGCATCCTGGAGCTCATCATGAGCCAGTTATTCCTCGGGAGTGCGGGCTCTCCTTCTACTTGTGTTAGGTATGATCTGGCATACAAAAGAACAATCGTTAGGGGTAAAATCCTTACTTCAACTCTATGGCACGACTTAGAACATGAAGAAAGGAAACATTTTCTAAAACGCATCATAGCCTCTTGCTCATAGTTGTGGTGCACAACACAACCATGAGCAAGACTCTAATCGACGTGGTGTGTTGGATGCCGAGAACCATTAACAACCTAATGCTTTGATACCAAGTTTGTGAAGACCCAAGTCTAGGGCCTAGACGTGACACGACGAATGAGGAACCCGAAAGGACCATAAACAAGCCTCTTAGCATAACATTTCACATCACTTGTCGTGGAAACAACTAAATGACAAAATAAGAGTAGAAATAAGGCAAAAAGGACTAAAGGGATACTTTTCATAAGCATCAAAACAAGAGAGTCAAGGCTTAATACATAACATGTCCAACAACACCTCTACTACACAGTTAAGAGCGGGGGCCAAGACAAGCAATCAGGCTCACCATTATAGTCAATATATATATAAAAGAAAGATAGTCTTAGTACGTAGCATGAGATCATAGATATTGTCCCCGAAATGGATGATTCACCAATTAGCTTGAGAGAAATAGTACTACTCACGTGGAGGAAGATGCTCAAGTGGGGCTCCAGTTCCTACATGGTGACATCATGTAGGCATAGAGTATGCATTAGTACGTTTGAATGTACTAAGTATGTAAAATACAATGCAACAAGAGACAAGCAACATAATCGAAATGTAATAGCATAGGCAATGAGTAACATATAACAATATGGAAGGCAAGGAAGATGCTTAATGTAAATCATGCTTTCATAGAATATAATACATGTCTAAGGAGAGACCATTAATAGTGAATATCCAAGGCCTACCACCTCCTTGGAGGGGTGAATGAGGTACAAACCCCTCAATGTGGTTGATGAGGTACAAACCCCTAAACATGGTTAATGAGGTACAAACCCCTGAACATGGTTATCAAGGTACAAACCCCTGGACATGGTTGCGCGGGCCTACCACCTCCCGAGTGAAGTGATCGAGGTACAAACCCCTCAACATGGTTGCACGGGCCTACCACCTCTAGAGCGAGGCAATCGAGGTTCAAACCCCTTAACATAGTTACTCGGGGCTACAACCTCCTGAATGACGCTTTGTCAATTCCCAATACTATAAAGGTAATATCATATATATATATATATATATATATATACATACATACATTCCTTTTATCATCATATAGTCATTCAACTCATAAGACATTCATTGGGCCTTCAATTCCTCACGAAATTATAAATGAACATTTTATCAAACACTTGGTAGGTGTGTAGTGCTAGTATAAAACAATGCAATTCAAGAGCAGAATCATGCTAGAAAATTGAAATGACCCCAAAAAGTGCCCGAAAATATGCCTCGAAAGTGCCCAGAATTGTAATTTTGATATACCTCCAAATCCATGCGTGATATCAAAAATCTGATTTCATATTATCGTTCAGAGGGTCCAATTGAGTGGGAGATTTGTCTAACCCCAATTTTAAGAGCAATCGTAGAAAAATTTGAAAATCACAGAAATGCGATTTCCAAAGACGATCCATTCCCATGGTGCGACGCGCCAAGGCCGCGCTATATGTATTTTGTGCACTATTTTTCTTGTCCACTCCAAGGTTATTTGGTCTTAGACCTAAGTGTTCCCATACATGAAAATGCCTATACGTAGTCTTATTTAACCCTCATGTCATTCAAAACATTTCCTAATACTCACTCAAAAACATAGACAATATTTTTTCTCCTAAATTCAAGTCTCAAAACTCATCTGGATCTTAAGGTTCTCATTCAAGCTTCAAGTCTCCATCTCCAATCTTCATCAAGTTGTTCCCCAAAGCTAAGGTGTATGGGTTTCTTTCATGGGTTCCTTTCACCCATGATACAAAAGCTGTGTTTTACCTAAAATTGCATCATTTAAAGTTGATTTACTCATGGATCATATCTATTATGAATTTCACTACACACAATGTTGGGGTTTCATGAAATTACGGTTGTTTTAGCATGTTTTTATCTATGAATCTAAGGCCTATTGTGAGATTTGATGAAGGGATTTGATGTATATGGCTTAAGGATGTTACCAAGTGTATTTATTGATGGTTTTACATTGAAATTTCCAGCATGATTCCGCTCTTGTATTGCATAGTTCTACACTAGTACTACACACCCGCCAAATGTTTGATGAAATGTACGGATTATGATTTCTTGAGGAATTGAAGGTCCAATGCATGTCGTATGTGTTGAATGACTTTATGATGAAGAAATGAATGTATATATATGGTTTTCTCCTATATAGTGTTTGAATGTGACCATGCCCTACTCGGGGGTTGTGTGTCGGATAACCATGTTTAGGGGTTTGTACCTTGATAACCATATCGAGGGGTTTGTACCTTGATAACCATGTTGACGGGTTGGTACCTCGATCATCAAGGGTGGTAGGGTGTGATGATCCACCAACCATGCCGAGGGTTTTGTACCTCGATAACCATGTCAGGGGTTTGTACGGTCACCAAGGGTGTTGGGTGCGACGATACACCAACTAATTAATGGGGTTGGTACCTCAATCACCAAGGGTGTTAGGGTGTGATGATCTACCAATATGGTAGTGGTCTCTTCTTGCACATGTATTATGTTCTATATAAGCATGATTTCCTACATAACATGTCACATGCATTCCATATTATTATATGCTACTCATTGCCTATGTTTATGCATTTCGATTAAGTTACTTATCTTTTCTTGCATTACATCCTACATTCTTAGTATATTCAAATGTACTAACGCATACTCCATGCCTGCATGATGTCATCATGTAGGAACTTGAGCTCCACTTGATCATCCTTCTTCACGTTGCTAGTACGACTTCTCTCAAGATCTTTGGTGAGTCCTCCATTTCTGGGAAAGTGTTTATCATTTCAAACTATGTTTCAATATTATCTTGGTTTATATATATACTGACTAAGAGGGTGACTCCAGGTGTTGTCTTGACCCCCCTCTAAGTATTTGAGTTTTAGAGGTGTTGTTGGACATGCTTTCTATTATACTATGAGCTTTCACTCTCTCTCTTGACTTTTGTTCTTTATGATATGAAAGATGTCCATTAGCTCTGGTTATCCCTATTTACAATCTCTTGTTGTTATTTTATTGCTTCAATGACCAAGGATGTGTAATGATATTTTAAGAGGCTCTCTTGGGGTCCCTTCGGGTTTCCCCATGTGCCGTGTCACATCTAGGTCCTAGGCTTGAGTCTTGAAAAACTTGGAATCAAAGACTAGGTTGTTAGGTCCTCGATGTCCAACAAACTGCGTCGATTAGAGTCTTGTTCATGATTGTGTTGTGCACCACAACTATGAGCAAGAGGCTGTGAGGCGTTTAGGAAATGTTTCCCTTTTTCTTACTCTATGTCGTGCTATAGAAGTTGAGTTAAGGTTTTCCTCCTTATAATTGTCCTTTACTATGCTAGATCATGCCTAATACGAGAGGAAGAAGAGCCCACATACCCGAGGAGCGACCTGCTAATGGAGAGCTTCGAGATGCTCTCACTTTGCTTGCGCAAGTTGTGGCTAACCAAGACAACCAAGGGGCCCAAGCCCCTCATGCTCCTACACTGGCATCTCAGGTAAGAGATTTTATGAGGATGAATCCCTCGGAATTACATTGGTCAAAGGTGAGTGAGGACCCTCAAGAGTTCATTGATGAGGCTTTAAGATTTTGGCTATCATAGGTATGAGGTCGGAGGATAAGGCAGAGTAGGCAGCCTACAAACTCAAAAGGGTAGAATAAATATGGTACAACCACTGGAAAGAGGAGAAGGGAGTCAATAATGTGGTACTTTGGGAGGAGTTCAAGGTGGTTTTCCTTAATTAGTTCTTCCTTCTTGAGCTTAGGGAAGCCAAATTGGTGGAATTTATGAATTTGAGACAAGGGTCTATGAGCGTGAGGGATTATGCCCTCAAGTTCAACCAACATTCAAAATATGATACACACTTGGTGGCCGACTCAAGGTCTAGGACGAATAAATTTGTGATGGGTGTTTTCGACTTGGTAAATGAGGAGTGTCGGTCCGCTATGTTGATTAGAGACATAGATTTGTCCCATTTGATCACCTAAGCCAAACAAATAGTGGAGGAGAAGTTGAGGAAGAGAAGGGGTCATGAGGCCAAGAGGGCCTGTTTTGATGGCAAGTTCCAAAGCCGAAGGTGTGGCCGGATCCACCAAGGCCAAAAGTCTTCTAATGCTTCTTATGGGGAATTTTCCAGTGACTTCCCAAAGACCCAAGGTATTAGTGTTGCGGTTCCTAATGATTTCTGTCCAAGATATGGTAAGGGTCATAAGGGTCCATGCTTGAGAGACACTAATGCATGTTATGGTTGCGGAGAAGTAGGACACAAAAAGATTGATTGCCCTCGTGATCGCAATATGGGTATGGATGTTCTTCCTCAAGGTCAGAGTGCAAATGCAGTTCTTTTGGGTAGAGGTGGCTGACAATATGGTACCGCAAGGCGCAATTGATTTTACGCATTGCATAGAAGACAAAGGTTGATGAGGTGCCCGACGTTGTTACCGGTATGTTGAAAACATTTGATTTTGATGTGTATGCATTAATTGATTCGGATGCCACTCTTTTGTTACCCCCTTTGTTACCAAAAAGTTCCATGTTGGTCCTGAATTGTTATATGAGTCATATGACATGTCTACTCCTATTGTTGCATCTATTGTTGCTTGAAAGGTCTATAGAAATTGTCCCATTTGCATCTTGTGTAAAATATTACCTTGTGATGTTGTTGAGTTGGATATGATTAATTTTGATGTCATTCTTAGAATGGATTGGTTGCATGTATACTATGGCTCTATTAATTGTAGAACTCGTAGGGTCAAATTTCAATTCCCAAATGAACTTGTCCTTGAGTGGGAGAATCACGATGTGGTGGTCATGGGTAGGTTCATCTCTTGCATTAAAGCCCATAAGTTGATCTCTAAGGGGTGATCTAGAGTCCAAAGTCCTTCCCATAGAGTTGGTTCCTGTTGTAAATGAGTTTCTTGATGTCTTTTCAAATATCCTTCCCGGTGTTCCTCCCGGAAGGAAAATAGATTTTGGTATAGACCTCCTCCTCGATACTCAACTCATTTCTATTCCCCCTTACTGTATGGCCCCGGCGGAGTTAAAGGAGTTGAAGGAACAATTGAGGGACAAGTTGGAAAAGGATTTCATTAGACCTAGGCAATCACTTGGGGGTGCACCGGTGTTGTTTGTGAAGAAGAAGGATGGGTCTCTTAGAATGTATTGACTATCGGCTATTTAATAGGGTCACCATCAAGAATGGTATCCCCTTCCAAGGATTGATGATTTTTTTTGACCAATTTCAAGGGGCTAGCAACTTCTTTAAGATTGACGGCCTTATGGACTATGTATGGGCATTATGAGTTTGTTGTGATGTCCTTTAGGTTGACCAATGCATCGGCTATCTTCATGGATCTTATGAATAAGGTCTTCAAACCCTACCTTGATTCATATGTTGTGGACTTTATTGATAATATTTTGATCTATTCACATAGTGAGGAGGAGTATATAGGTCATTTGAGGGTAGTATTGCAAAGATTGAGGGAAGAGAAATTGTATGCTAAATATGAGAAGTGTGAATGTTGATTGAAAGAAGCTGCCTTTCTAGGTCATGTGGTATCGGGGAATGGTATTAAGGTGGATCATAAAAAGATGGATGTGATTAGAAATTGGCCTAGAGCATTGACCCCATCGAATATCATGAGCTTCTTGGGCTTAGCGGGTTACTATCGGAGATTTGTGAATTGGTTCTTTTCTATTACTTCCCCCATGACAAAATTGACCCCAAAAAAAGTCTTTATTTTTTTGGACCCGATGAGTGTGAAAAGAGCTTCCAAACCTTGAAAGATAAGCTTGTGTCCACTCCTGTATTGTCACTATCGGAAGGGCTAGAGGGGTTTGTGGTGTATTGTGATGCTTTTAAAGTTGGTTTGGGTTGTGTTCTATTGTAAAATGGTAAGGTCATAGCCTATGCTTCTAAGGAACTCAAACTGTATGAAAAGAACTACCTTACTAATGATCTGGAACTAGCCACCACCGTATTTGCATTAGAGATATGGCATCATTATTTGTTTGGGGTGCATATTGATGTGTTCACCGATCATAAGAGCATCCAATAGGTTTCAACTCAATAGGATCTCAAGTTAAGGCAATGAAGGTGGTTAGAACTTCTTATAGATTATGATATAAGTGTGCATTATCATCCCAGAAGGCTAATGTTGTGGAGGATGCTTTGAATAAGGTGTCCATGGGTAGCCTAGCTCATGTTGATGATGGTGGCATAGAGGTGGCTAGGGAGGTCCATCGGTTGGCTAGATTGGGGGTTATTTTGGAAAGAGTTGATAATGGGGGTGTGGTTGTTGTGGATGGTTCTAAATATTCATTGGTTGAGGAGGTGAAAGCTAAGCAAGATCTTGACCCCACTTTTTTGGAATTGAAGGCATTGGTAAAAGATGGTAACGTGGAGGTTTTCTCCCAAGGGGGAGATGGTGCCCTTAGGTACCAAGGTAGGTTGTGTGTGCCTTGTGTTGATAGCTTGAAGGAAAAGATTCTTGATGAGGCTCATTGTTCTTCTTATTCTATTCACCTCGGGTCTTCTAAGATGTATAGGGATTTGTGAGAGGTGTATTGGTGGGGAGGCATGAAGAGGGACATTCGCAAATTTGTTTTCAATTGCCATAGTTGCCATCAACTCAATGACAAACATCAAAGGCCGGGTGGCCTAACCCAAGACATAAAGATTCCTACTTGGAAGTAGGAAGAGATTAATATGGATTTTGTGGTTGGGTTGCCCAATACTAGAAAAGGTTTTGATTCCATATGGGTTGTGGTTGATAGGATGATAAAATCAGCTCACTTTCTACCGGTTAAGACAACATATGGGGCTGGAGATTATGCTAGGTTGTGGATTCACAACTTGGTGAGGTTGCATGGGGTTCCTTTATCGATCATATTGGATCATGGTACACAATTCACTTCACATTTTTGGAGGTCTTTCCAAGGAGGTCTTGCAACCAAGGTAAAGCTTAGTATGGCCTTTCACCCTTGAACGGATGGACAAGGCGAGAGAACTATCCAAACACTTGAGGACATGCTTAGGGCTTATGTATTGGAGCTTAAGGGTAGTTGAGATGATCATCTTCCATTAATTGAGTTTTCATATACCAATAGCTATCATTCTAGTATTGGTATGGCTCCTTTTGAGGCTCTTATGGTAGACGTTGTAGATCACCAATTGGGTGGTTTAAGGTTAGAGAGGTGGCTCGATTAAGTCCACATCTGGTTATGGATGCTATAGAGAAGGTAATGATTGTTAGAGAAAGGTTGGAAACAACCCAAAGTCGCCAAAAGTCTTATGCCGATGTAAGGAGAAGGGATCTCGAATTCAAGATTGGTAATTTGGTTTATTTGAAGGTGTCATCCATGAAGGGTGTGGTCCATTTTGGTAAGAAGGGAAAGAAGCCCTAGATATGTGGGTCCTTATAGGATGATGAGAAGGATTGGTAAAGTGGCCTATGAGTTGGATGTTCCTAAAGAAATGGAATTGGTTCATTCGATCTTTCATGTGTCTATGTTGAGGAAGTGCATGGGTGATCCTAATACTATTGTTCCTCTTGATGTTGTTAGGGTAGTTGAAGACAACTTGACATATGAAGAAGTTCTAGCAGAGATCTTGGATAGGCAAGTGAAGAGGTTGAGGAACAAGGAAGTTGCTTGTGTTAAGGTCCTTTGGAGAAATCAGCAAGTCGAAAGTGTTACTTGGGAGGCCGAAGCGGATATGCAAAAGTGATACCCTTATCTTTTCGACTCCACTAAAGCCTAAGGTATTGATCTAAGTCCTTTAAATGATCTTATCTTAATTTCAGCCCTCATGTTGCATATGTTCATGTTTAAATTAACAAGTTCATGATGATTTTACACTTATGTTGAGATTTTTAAAATGATGTTTAAGTACATTGTTACATCCTTATGTGGGATGAAATTGTCATGTTTACTTCTCCCATGTACGTTTCTTTGACATTTGGGGATGAATGTTCCCAAGGGGGAGATACTGAAACAACCCCAAAAAGTGCTCGAAAATGTGCCTCAGAAGTACTCGGAATCCTAATTTTGATATATCTCAAAATCCCTGTGTGATATTGAAAATCCGACTTCATATTCTTGTTCAGGGAGTCAAATTGAGTGGAAATTGGGCCTAACCCCGATTTAAGAGCAACCATCGCAAATTTTGAAAATCACAAAAATGTGATTTCCAGAGACGATTTGTGCCCCTAGCGCGTCACAATGTATTTTGTGCACTATTTTTCTTGTCTAGTCTAAGGCCTTTGGGTATTGGGCCTAAGTGTTCCCAAGAGTGAAAATGCCTATAACTAGCCTTATTTCACCCTCCTATCATTCAGAATATTCCCTAATACTTACTCAAATACTTAGACAATGTTTCATCTCCTAAATTCAAGTCTCAAAACTCATCTGATTCTTAAGGTTCTCATTCAATCTTCAAGTCTCCATCTCCAATCTTCATCAAGTTGTTCCCCAAAGCTAAGGTATGTGGGTTTCTTTCATGGGTTCCTTTCACCCATTATACCCAAGCTCTCTTTTACCTAACATTGCATGATTTAAAGTTGATTTAATCATAGGTCTTATCTATTATGAATTTCACTACATACTATCTTGGTAATTCACGAAATTATGGTTCTTTTAGCATGTTTTGAGCTTTGACTCTAAGACCAATTGTGATATTCGATGAAGGTCTTTGATGTATATGGCTTGAGGGTATTACTAAGTATTTGTTGATGTTTTTACATTGAAATTTCTAGAATGATTTCTCTCTTGTATTGCATGGTTCTACACTAACACTACACACTCACCAAGTGTTTGATGAAATGACTGTTATGATTTCTTGAAAAATTGAAGGTCCAATGCATGTCTTATGAGTTGAATGACTTTATGATGATTAAATGAACATATGTATACGGTTTTCTCCTATATAGTGTTGGAATGTGACCATGCCGTACTCGGGGGTTGCTCGTCAGGTAACCATATCGAGGGGTTTGTGCCTTGATAACCATATCGAGGGGTTTGTGCCTTAATAACCATATCATAAGATTTGTACCTTGGTCACCAAGGGTGGTAGGGTGCGACATCCGCCAACCTTGTCGGGGGGTGTATACCTTGATAACCATGTTGGGTGGTTTTTACCTCGATTGCCAAAGGTGGTAGGGTACGACGATCCACCAACCAATTGATGGGATTGCTACCTCAATCACCGAGAGTCGTAGGGTGCGACGATCCACCAATATGATATGCTCTCTTCTTTCACTTTTATTATGTTCTACATAAGAATGATTTACTACATAACATCTCACATACATGCCATATTGTTCTATGTTACTCATTCCCTATGCTTATGCATTTCGATTATGTTGCTTATCTCTTGTTGCATTGTATCCTACATACTTAGTACATTTAAACGTACTAAAACATACTCTATGCCTACATTATGTCACCATGTAGGAACCGAAGCCCCACTTGATCATCCTCCTCCACGTGGCTAGTATGACTTCTCTCAAGCTCTTGGGTAAGTCCTTCATTTCGGGGATGATGTTTATGATCTCACACTATGTTTCAAGACTATCTTCTTTTATGTATATGCTTACTATAAGGGTGAGCCAGTAGCTTGTCTTGGCCCCCACTAAGTATCTATGTTTAAGAGGTGTTGTTGGACATGTTTTGTATTATGTTATGAGCTTTGACTCTCTCTCTTAACTCTTGTTGTTATATGAAAGATTTCCCTTAGCCCGGTTATCCATATTTACTATCTCTTGTTGTTATTTAATTGCTTCCATGACCAAAAATGTGTAATGATATGTTAAGAAGCTTACTTGGGGTCCCTTTGGGTTTCCCCATACGCCGTGTCACGTCTAGGCCCTACGCTTGGATCGTGATAAAAATTCAGTGTAAAATCATCAATAGATACATGGTAACACCCTCAAATAATATAGATCAAAAACCTTCATCAAACCTCACAATAGATCTTAGATTCACAACTCAAAACATGCTAAAATAATCACAATTTCATGACACCCCAACATAGTATAAAATGAAATTCACAATAAGTAAGACCCATGAGTAAATAAACTTTAAATCATGCAATTTAGGTAAAAAGGAAGATTGGGAACCATGGGTGAAAGGAACCAATGATTTAAACCCACATACCTTAGCTTTGGAGTATTCTTGATGAAGATTGGAAATGAAGACTTGAAGCTTGAGTGAAATCCTCAAGTTCCGGATGAGTTTTGGACACTTGAATTTTGAGATGCAATATCGTCTAAGTGTTTGAGAGAGTATTTGGTAATGTCTTGAATGATATGAAGGTAAAATATGGCTAAATATAGGTATTTTCACGCATGGGAAGGCTTACGCCCAGGACCAAAAAGCCTTCGATCGAAGTGAAAACTTGTAACATTTTTACACTGCGGCACACTCTCTAAAAATTGATTTTTGGAAAAATAAAATTGTAATTTGTTTGCTCCAAAATCAAGTTTAGACCCATTTCCCACAAAATATAACCCCCTGAACAAGAATATAAGTCAAATTTTCAATATCGCGTATGGTTTTTGAAATGTACGAAAATTATAATTCCGGGCATTTTCGAGGCACAATTTCAAGCGCTTATTAGGGTCGTTTCAATTGGCATAGGACTTTTGTCTACTTTTGGCTTTTTTCAGTCTTTCCTTATCAACCTCACCTTCCCCATGGCCTTTATACCAAATACAGACCTAAAATACCATCTCCCCCACCTCAAACCATCCAACTGAGGACCTACAGTGTCTAACATAGAGAGCCTAAAAAGGAGCCATACAAATACTTGAATGATAGCTATTGTTGTAAAAAAACTCAATGAGTGGAAGATATTCATCCCAACTGCCTTTAAACTACAAAACACATGCTTTAAGCATATCCTCAAGAGTTTGAATAGTTCTTTCAGCTTGGCTATCCTTTTGAGGGTGAAAGGTCATACTAAGCTTTACCTTGGTACCAAGACCTCTTTGGAAGGACCTCCAAAATTGAGAAATGAATTGAGTACCGTGATCCGAAATGATAGACAAATGCACCCCATGCAATCTAACGAACTCATGAATGTACAATTTAGCATAATCTTTGGCACCATAAGTAGTTTTTACTGGTACGAAATGAGTCGACTTTGTCATTCTATCAACCACAACCCAACTAGAATCAAACTGCTTTCTAGTCTTAGGCAACCCAACCACAAAATCCATCTTAATTTTCTCCCACTTCCATGTAGGAATCTCTATATCTTGGGCTAGGCCACCCGGCCTTTGATGCTCGGCTTTCACTTGTTGGCGATTATGACAACCGGATACAAACTTAGTAATATATCTCTTCATACCACCTCACCAAAACACTTCCCTCAAATCTCTATACAAACTTATAGAAACGGTGTGAATAGAATAGGAAGAATTATGAGCATCATCTAAAATCTTCTTTCTCAAGTCATCAACATTAGGCATACACAACCTACCTTGGCAACAAAGGGCACTATCTCCCCCTTGCGAGAAAACCTCCACCTCACCATCTCTTACCAAGGCCTTCAACTCTAACAAGACGGGGTCAATATCTTGCTTTGCCTTCACCTCCTCAATCAATGAAGATTTAGATCTATCAACAACCACTACACCACCATTATCAACCTCTTCCAACATAACCCCCAATCTAGCAAACTGATAAACCTCTCTAGCAACCTCCTTGCCACCATCATCAACATGAGATAAGCTACCCATAGACACCCTACGTAGAGCATCGGTCACAACATTAGCCTTACCGGGGTGATAATGTAATCTTTAAGAAGCTCTAACCACCTTCGTTGTCTCAAGTTGAGATCTTTTTGGGTGAACAGATACAAGTTGAGATCTTTTTGGGTGAACACATATTGGAGACTCTTATGATCAATAAACACATCAACATGGACCCCATAAAAGTTATGACGCCAAATTTTCAAAGCAAATACCATGATGGCTAATTCAGGATCATAGGTAGGGTAATTCTTCTCATGCACCTTAAGTTGTCTAGAGGTATAAGCTACCACCTTACCATTTTGCATCAAAAAACAACCTAAACTAATTCTTGAGGCTTCACAATACACAACCCTTCCGTTAGAGACAATATAGGAGTGGAGACAAGCTTATCTTTCAAAGTTTTGAAACTCTTTTCACACTCATCGGTCCACACAAATTTTGCCTTCTTTTGGGTGAACATAGTCATAGGAGAAGCAATAGAAGAGAACCTATTCACAAACCTTCGGTCATAACCCGCCAAACCCAAGAAAATTCTAATGTTCGATGGAGTCAAAGGTCTAGGCCAATTTCTAGTTACCTCCATCTTTTTATGATCCATCTTGATAACATCACCCGCCACCATATGACCTAGAAAAGCAACCTCTTTCAACTAAAGCTCATATTTTTCATATTTGGCATACAACTTCTCCTCTCTCAAGATTTGCAACACCACCCTCAAGTGATCCATATGCTCCTCCTCACTAAGGGAATAGATCAAGATATCATCAATAAATACCACTACAACAAAATCAAGGGAGGGTTTAAAGACCCTATTCATAAGATCCATGAAGATAGTTAATGAATTAGTCAATCCATTGGACATAACTACAAAGTCATAGAGCCTATACCTAGTCTGGAAGGCCATCTTGGGAATTTCGCACTCCCTCACCTTCACATGGTAATATCCGGAGTGAAGATCAGTCTTATAGAAGTGACTAGCACCTTAAAGTTTGTCAAAAAGATCACCAATCCTTCATAGAGGGTATTATTCTTTATGGTGACCCTATAAGTTGTCGGTAGTCGATGCACATTCTGAGAGTGCCATCCTTCTTCTTCACAAACAACAATGGTGCACCCCAAAGTTATTGGCTAGGCCTAATAAAACCCTTCTCCAACAAATTGCTCAATTGCTCCTCAACTCTTTTAACTCTGTCGGGTCCATAGGGTAAGGGGGAACAGAAATGGGTTGAGTATCAGGAAGAAGGTCTATGCCAAAATCTATTTCCCTTTTGGGAGAAACACCGAGAAGCTCAACGGGAAAGATATCAAGGAACTCATTAACCATCGGAACTGACTCTATAAGAAGGACTTTGGACTCAACATTCCTAATTCTCACAAGATGATAGAGACACCCCTTAGAAATCAACTTTTGGGCTTTAATGCAAGAAATAAATCTACCCTTGATCACCACATCATGACTCTCTCACCCAAGAATGGGTTCATTAGGGAATTGAAATTTGACCCTATGGGTTTTATAATCAATAGAGGCATAATATGCATCCAACTAATCCATTCTAACAATGACATCAAAATCCACCATATCCAATTCAACAAAATCACAAGGTAAGATTTTATGCAAAATGAAAATGGGATAATTTCTATAGACTCCTTTAGCAACAGTAGACTCACCAATGGGGGTAGACACTTCATAGGGTTCACACAATAATTCGGGGCCAACATAAAGCTTTTTGGCAACAAAAGGAGTAATAAAAGAAAGAGTGGCATCTAGGTCAATCAAAGCATACACATCAAAATTAAAAATCTTTAACATACCAGTGAAAACATCGGCTAGCTCATTCATCCCTTGTCTCCCTTGAAAGAATAGAACCTATTTTGCCTTGGAGCACTCCCTGTAGGCCTCTTATTTCCTTTGGACCTGCATTTAGACCTTGTCCTTGTGGACGACCATCTCTAGATTTGTTTTGTGCATATGGACAATCAATCACCTTATGACCCACTTCACCACAACCATAACAAGCATTAGTGTTCTTTAAACATGGGCCATTGTGGCTCCTACCACACCCTTGGCATCTAGGGTAGTCATAGGCAAACCTTCTATTAGGAGCATTGGATGACTCTTGCCCTTAGAACTTGGGCCTTGAGGAAACTGGCCACCTTTGGAATTTTGGAATCCACCTTCAAGACGGGCCCCCTTGGCCTCACCACTCCTTGTCTTTCTCAACTTTTCCCCCCTCTAGTTGTTCAGCATAAGTCATGAGGCAGGACAAATCCATATCACCTATCAACATAGTGGTACGATACTCCTCATTCACCAAGTTGGACATACACGACACAAATTTGTTCATGCTAGACCTCGACTCGGCTACCAATTGTGGAGCACACTTAGAGAGTTGATTGAACTTGAGGGCATACTCCCTCACACTCATAGCTCCTTGCTTTAGATTCACAAATTCCATTATTTTGGCCTCTCTTAGATCAAGAGGGAAGAACTAGTTGAGAAGTGCTGCCTTGAACTCTTCCAAAAGTATGACATTGTTATTTCCCTTATCCACCTTCCATTGGGAAAACTATATTTGGCCACCCATTTGAGTTGGTAGGCCACCAACTCTACTTTCTCCTCCGATCTAACCCCTATAATGGAAAACACTTTATACACTTCATCAATAAATTGTTGAGGATCCTCATCCACTTTAGACCCATGGAACTCCGGTAGGTTCAATCTTGTAAAATACCTCACCCTAGAGGCCGGAGTAGGAGCATGAGGTGCTTGGGCCCCTTGGTTGATTTGATTAGTCATGGAATGGGCTAGCATAACAATAGCATCTGAAAACTCTTCATGGTCCACTCTCCCATCTTGAGGAGCTTGAGGAGCAAGAGGGGCCGGTTGCTCCTCGGGTGAACAAGCTCTCCTTAGTCGTCCTCTTGGAATAGGCATGATCTAGTATAGAAAAGAACATTCGCTAGGGGAAAATCCTTAACTCAACTTCTATAGAACAACATAGACCATGAAGAAGGGAAACATTTCTTAAAACGCCTCATAGCCTCTTGCTCATAGTTGTGGTGCACTTCACAAACATGAACAAGACTCTAATCGACGCAGTATGTTGGATTCCAAGGAACATTAACTAACTAGTTCTCTGATACCAAGTTTGTCACGACCCTGGTCTAGGGCCTAGACGTAACATGACAAATAGAACCCGAAGGGACACTAAACAAGCCTCTTAGCCTATCATTTACACATCCTTGATCGCGGAACCAATTAAACAACAATGAGAGAGCATAATAAAGGGACTAAGGGAAGTCTTTGATAGCATAAAACATAGGATACTCAAGAGTCAAGATCATAGCTTAATTACATCACTTGTCTAACAACACCTCTAGCATAGATTGGACAGGGGCCAAGACACATTTCGGGCTCACCGTCATCATACTAAACTTCATCATAAAGAAATAACATAAGCAAGAGTAACATAGCTAGTGTCGCCAAACTTGAGGACTCACTAAAGCTTATCTTCAAGATGTCAAATCTAGCCATGTGGAGGATGATCATGAGGAGCTGCCATTCCTACATTGTAACATCATATAGGCATAGAGTATGAGTTAGAATGTTTGAATGTACTATGTAAGATTCAATGCAACAAGAGATAGGCAACATAACCAAAATGCATAATCACAAACAAGGGATAATATATTAACAACATGGCATGCATGATCAATGCTTGAAACATGCTCATATAGAACATAATACATGGGTAGGAAGAGACCATATCCATATAGCCTAAGCATGCTTTCTTGAACTCCAAGTCTTACTGCCCCCTTTGAAGGTTATTAAGGTACATACACCTCAACAAGGTAGTACGGGCTTGCCACCCCCCGACAAGGCATTGAGGTACATACCCCTAAACAAGGTAGTATGAGCTTGCCACCCCGCGATAAGGTAATTGAGGTATTTACCCATCAACAAGGTAGTACGGGCTTAACACCCCAAATAAGGTAATTGAGGCATAACACCCCCTCAACAAGGTGATTGAGGGTTAAGACCCCATCCACAAGGTGATTAGGCTTAGCACCCCCCCCCCCCCCAACAAGGTGATTGGTCTTAACAACTACCAACAAGGTGTGGTCAACTTGCGACACCATATATATTTATCATGAATTCATCATATACATACATTTCTTTCATCATCATAAAGTCACTTGACTCATAGGCCATGCAATATATCATCAATAACTCAAGAGCCCCTAACCAGACATTTTATCAAACACTTGGCAGATGTGTAATGCTAGTTCAAAATCATGCAATTCAAGAGTGAAATCATGCGAGAGAACTCAACGTAAATCAACCCGCCAACACTTGGTAACACCCTCATGCCAGATACATTGAAATCCTTCATCGAATATCATAATAGAACATAGATTCATAGCTCAAAACATGCTTAAACACTCAACATTTCATGGAACCCCAATATAGTTTATAATAAAATTCATGATAGGAGATACCCATAGATAATTCAACTTGAAAACATGCAATTTACATAAAGAGGAAGGTTGGTCACCACGGGTGCAAGGACCCAATGGTTGAAACCCACATGCCTCACGTTTGGGGATTTCTTTGATGAATATTTGAATGAGAACTTGAAGCTTGAATGAAATTCTTGCGATCCAAAAATGAGTTTGGGACACTTGAATTTGGATGAAAGTTTTCGCTAAGTATTTAGAGAAGGTTTTGAGAGTGTCTTGAGTGATATGGAGTTGAAAAATGACTAAGTTTTGGTGTTTATACACATAGGAAGATAGGGGCCCAAGAAACCAAAGCCTTAGGCTAAAACAGTGAAACTGGCAACAAAAATACATATCTCTGCGCCTCTGACGCTCTATCGACACTTGATAAGCAAAATTTTGGAAAATGAATTTTTGCTATGGTTGCTCTAAAATCGGGGTTATATCCATCTTCTACTTAATTTTTCCCCTGATCATGAATATGAAGTCGAATTTTTGATATCATGCACGGGTTTTGAGATATATAGAAATTACGATTATGGACATTTTCGCGGCACATTTTTTGGCACTTTTTAGGGTGTTTCAATGTGTTCACAAAAAGGGATCTTAATTTGAGGAAAAGAAGGTGGTTGGAACTCCTTAAGGATTATGACATGGGTGGGTGTACTACTATCCCAACAAAGCTAATGTTGTGGTTGATGCTCTATGTAGGGTGTCCATAGAAGGTGTAACACATATTGGCGTTGGAAAAAAGTAATTGGCTAGAGAAGTTCATCGGTTAGTTAGGTTGAATGATGTCGGAAATAGAGGTGTGGTGGTTATTGATGGATCTAATTCTTCTATGATTGAAGAGGTCAAGTCCAAGCAAGACCTTAAACCCACCTTGCTAGAATTAAAGGCTTTAGTGAAGGATGGTAAAATGGAGGTTTTCTCCCAAGGGGGAGATGGCGTCCTTAGATACCAAGGTAGGTTATGTTTGCCTAATATCAATGGTTAAGGGATTTGATTTTGCAAAAGGCAGATAATTTGTCCTACTCTATTCATCCTAGTTGAAAATTGGTTGAATATGTATAGAGACTTGAGGGAGGTGTATTAGTGGGGTGGTATGAAGAGGGATATTGCTAGGTTTATAGCCGGTTGTCACAATTACCAACAAGTCAAAGACAAACATCAAAGGTTGGGTGGCCTAACCCAAGACATAAAAATTCCTACTTGCAAGTGGGAAGAGATCAACATGGATTTTGTGATTGGTTTACCGAAGACTAGAAAGCACTTTGATTCTATTTGGGTTTTTTTAGATAGAATGACAAAATTGACTCACTTTTTACAAGTTAAAATAACTTATCATGCCAAAGATCATGCCAAGCTATATATTCATGAGTTTGTTAAGTTGTATGGGGTACCATTGTCTATTATCTTGGTTCGTGGTGCTCAATTCACTTCTCACTGTTGGAGATACTTCCAAAAGGGCCTTGGTACCAAGGTCAAGCTTAACACGGCTTTCATCCTAAAATGGATGGTCAAGTCGAAGGGACAATTTAAACTCTTGAGGATATACTTAAGGCTTTTGTTTTGGAGTGCAAGGGTAGTTAAGATGAACATCTTCCACTCATTGTGTTTGCTTACAACAATAGTTATCACTCAAGCATTGAAATGACTCCCTTTGAAGCCCTACGTGGTAGGCCAATCGAGGTCCCCAATTGGGTGGTTTGATTTGGGGAAAATGGCCTTATTAGGATTGGATTTGGTCATGAAGGTTTTTGAAAAAGTGAAAATGATATGGGAGAGATTGAAGACTGCTCAAAGTACGCAGAAGTCCTACTCCAATATAAGAAGGAGAGATCTTGAGTTTGATGTTGGTAATTGGGTGTATTTGAAGGTCTCACGCATTACAGCTATGGTCCTATTTGGCAATAAGGAAAAGTTGAGCCCAAGGTTTGTAGGGCCTTATAGGATTGTGAGGAGAATTGGTAAGGTTGCCTATGAATTAGTGTATCCTACAAAGATGAGTATGGTTAATCTTGTCTTCCATGTGTCCATGTTGAGGAAATATATAGGTGACCCAAGTTCTATAGTGCCCCTAGATGTTGTGGGTGTTGTAGAAGATCACTTTACTTATGACGAAGTCCCGGTGGAAATAGTTGGTAGGCAAGTGAAGAGGTTGAGAAACAAAACTGTGGTGCCCCTCAAAGTCCTTTGGAGGAATCAACAAGTCAAAAGCGCCACATGGGAAGTTGAAGCCAATATGAAGAAGAGATATCCTTATATATTCTTTCTGATCAAGATTGACGTAATTTGATTTTCCTATCTTAGGATCTCCTTACTTTGCATACCATTGTCATGACACTTATGCATGTTTATCTGATTTTGAGGTTGCATTGTAAGCGCTATTTGAAACATAATTTTAAAATTTTTACATGATGCATGTGTTGCATTTTGTATATGGTGCATTTGACATATAGTGCATGAGCCCAGTTCATAGAGCTCGCCTTAGCATATTATGCATGTTGGAGGAATCAACAAGTCAAAAGCGCCACATGGGAGCTCGGTTCATAGAGCTCGCCTTAGCATGTTGGAGCTCGCCTTACAAAACTGTGGTGCCCCTCAAAGTCCTTTGGAGGAATCAACAAGTCAAAAGCGCCACATGGGAAGTTGAAGCCAATATGAAGAAGAGATATCCTTATATATTCTTTCTGATCAAGATTGACGTAATTTGATTTTCCTATCTTAGGATCTCCTTACTTTGCATACCATTGTCATGACACTTATGCATGTTTATCTGATTTTGAGGTTGCATTGTAAGCGCTATTTGAAACATAATTTTAAAATTTTTACATGATGCATGTGTTGCATTTTGTATATGGTGCATTTGACATATAGTGCATGAGCCCAGTTCATAGAGCTCGCCTTAGCATATTCGTGGACGAATTTTCCCAAGGGGGAGATGCTGTAAGACCCCACCAATGAGAAGTATGAAAGATGCAACGAAGTAAGCTATGGAAAATTTTGACTGTCAGTTTTTATGAGGGGGTTTTACGAGTCGTAATTTGAAGTGCGACCCCTGTGTTGATTCATAGAACCTGGGCAGACTTGGTGAAATTTGGGATATTTCAGGAGTTCAATCTATGACTTATCAGACAACCTATTCTACAAGTCGTAGATTATGTTGTAGAATACCAATCACTAAAGGGTGTTTGAAAGTCTCAAAAAGCCATCAGACAGAACCCCTATCCATGGCCCATAGAATATTCTATGGCCTATTTTCATAAACCTATCCGAGCAGATTTTAAAATGGGCAAATTCTATCCTATTTTCATAAGTCTAAGCTATGGAGTTTTAACCAATGTTACTCCTGTTATTTGCCTTATATACCCTTCACACCCTTGCTTCAATTCATTTCTCAAAAGCCTTAAGTCTCAAAACTCTCTCAACTGTCTAAAGTCATTCAAGTGTGAGGGAAAGCTAGGGTTTCAGATTTGCCATCTCCAAATCAGATTTCCTCCACCATAATCACACCAAGGTATGTGGGTTTGATTGTGGGAATCTTCCTTCCCACAAGTTCAATAATTCTTCTTCTCCAACTATATGAAAATTATGGATATTTATGGGAATTTTATGAACTCTTGCATATGAAGTTATTACTATGCATTGTACTTGCAATTTTTCTTTGAATTCTTCAAGTAATGATTTTATTATGCTCAAATATCATCGGGGATTTGACATAGTGATGGATTATATGATATTAAAGTTATAGACTCTATGATGCTATTAAAATCTATTAAAGAACTAGTGGGCTTTAGTCGAATTACATGATATCCAAAATGAGGGTTTTACAACAATGATGGTGGGTTGATTCAAATAACTTTAAAATGAATTGATTTTACTCCTCTCTTGTCTTATACTGTTGAATTTCATGATTTTAAGCATTTTTACATATACCCACCATGTTTGACTAAATGTACATGACAAAGAATTTTATGTTGATGAAAGATTATTACATGAATCATAAGACAAGCATGTTATGATAAATTATGGGCTCCCAAGCATGTATTAACTCATGAAAAGTTTCTATGATTTCTAGGTGGATGTTGAGCTCATATACTCTACCCTCTTATGAGTGAATAATGTCTAAATGAAGGGGTCAAGCAAGATAACTATTTTTTTCCCTGATGTACAAACTAAACTACAAGGGGGCAAGCATATTACAATCTCTAATCTCATGTGTAATGCAATGCCTACTAGAAGAGGGCAAGTTTATGAAATGTTTACCCTCTAGTATAAGGTATATTCCCACGTATAGGGGTCAAGTATATGAATGAGCTACTCTTTCCATGTTATCATATTTTTACAAGTCATGCAAGTTATAATTAAATTTATGATTATTTTAAGTATTCCATAGGACCAAACTTAGCACTGAAAGAGTCTTAAGGTGGGGGCTCGACCCAAAGGGTACTTATATAGTCTTCATCTCTTAACTATGAGCCACCATAGGTTTATATTATTTTCCTATTGGGCTTTACTAGTGGATTCAACTAGGTCAAGTTAGCTGCTATGTGGGGTCAAGCTTGGTTTACCATAGCAAGTAGATCACTCCTTTATTCGGTGTGGAGTGAACATCGAGATTCCAAGTAGTAGCTCGATTGGTGATATATGTTGGTTAGGGCCTCCTTCCACATATGTATGATATATTATGCAAGTTTGACTGTTTCCATGCATATTTTAAATTAAGCATTAATCATATATGTCATATTAAGATTATGTCTAATGATTATGATTATACATCTTGATGATCATGGCTTATTTATTTTGATGCATTGCACCCCGTATACATAGTACATTCCAAGTACTGATGCATACTTCTTTTGTTTACATAATATAACCATGTAGGTACTGGAGCTCCAATTCATCCACTTTCTCCATATGGCTAGCTTGATCCTTTGAAGAGTACTATTGGTGATCCTCCACTCAAGAGCAACATCCATTTCACTTTCATGCTTTTATTAAGACAGACATGGCTATTTTTTATTTTTATCTTTTGAAGGTGAGCCCAGAAAATTTCTTTGCCCTGGTTCCACTCGTACTAGAGATATTTTTGGATATGTATATTTATGTATAGAACTTGACTTATACTATATTTATGTAATTATGAAAAACTTCCCTTACCCCCTTTTTCCCTTCTATGTTTGTTGTATTTTAATCAGCGAGATGGAATTTCCAAGCCCTTAAAACATCCCCATAGCGTGAGTCCAAAGTCCCATCTACCCTTAGAACTATTTGATACTTGTGAGTTGTTTATTTATGCTTTCACAACAAAGGATGTGCATATGATATGCTAAAGAGGATTCTTTGGGTTGCCCTTGGGTTTCCTATTTGCCGTGTCAAGTTTAGTCCCTAGGCTTGGGTCATGAAAATGGAGTCCCTATTTCTTTTTTGTCAGATTGTGGGTCATTGTTTACTTTGATTTTTTGGAGGATATTATAGCATGGTTTTGGGTACCCGTTTTGATATAAGTAGAACTTTTGACACCCAGACTAATGGCCAGTCGGAGAGGACCATCAGTTGTAAGTGAATACGCTTCAAGCATGTGTTATTGATTTATGCACTTAATGGGATCAACACTTGGCCTTGGCAGAGTACGCGTATAGTAACAGTTATCATTCTAGCATTCAAATGGCTCCTTTTGAGGTCATGTATGGCCGAAGATATAGATTGACCATCAAATAGTTTGACACGATAATGGTGCAGAATATGGGTGTTGATATATTGAGAAATGATTTAGAGTGGGTGCGATTGATTTGGAGTAGGTTGGTAATAGCCAGAGTCACCAAAAAAGCTAGGTTGATAGGCGGATTCAACCTTTATAGTTCATGGTTGATTACATGGTATGGTTGAAGGTCTCACCCTTCAAGGGTGTTATGAGTTTCGAGAAGAAGGGCAAGCTTAGTCCGAGGTTTGTTGTCCTTTTGAGATTCTAGACAGAGTAGGAAATATGACTTATAGACTTATCTTGCCACCTATCTTGTGTTCAGTTTATCCTGTGTTTCATGTTTCGATTTTGTGTCATTATATTCCGGATGAGTCTAACATGATTTCCATGGATTCAGTTGACTTGAGCCCTGAGTTGACTTATAAGAAATAGCTGCTGGCCATTTTGGATAGGCAGATGAGAAGGTTAAGGATTAAGAAGATTGCTTCAGTGAAGGTCCATTGGAGCCATAGGCCCGAGAGTAAGGCCATGTGGGAGATAGAGTCAGATATACGTGCCTGATACCCTCAGTTATTTGAGCCTTCATGTATGTCTCTTATCTCAAGTTCAAGGACAAACAATGTTTTTAGAAGTGGATGATGTAATGACCTCGAACATCATTTTTGGCATTTTCAGCCAATACCATTTTTCCCTTTTGAAAGATGTTTTAGGTCATTTTTGATCGAGTCTAAAAATTCAATATTGAAAGTCTTTCAAAAGTTCAAGTTTTGCTAAAGAAAGAGTTTTTAAAGGTTTAAAGTTTATAATTTTGAGTTTTGTGGTCATTTTGAGGTTTGAGTGTCGGATTGCAATTTTGTCGATTCTATCAGCATCAGAATGCCAAATATGGTCTAGGAGAACTTGTAGAATAGTTTTTTGGCCCAAAGTTGCATTTTCAATTCATTTTGGATCATAGTTTGACTTTGGTTAATATTGAGAGTTCGGAGACTCAAATCAAAATTTTGTAAGTTCCAGCGGATCCAGATGGTGAAACTAATGCTAGAATTTTTTCATTGTAATTATTAGATATTCTAAGATTATTGCGTGTATTTGAGTCCCAAATTAGTTCAAACGTTCTTTCTTGGGTTCTGGGCCAAGGAGGTCTTGAATTCTAACATTTTATTGAGTCCAAAACTTAGTTCCTAGTAGGGTTATATCTTTCGTTTGTGTTCATGGGATTCCAAATGAATCTCAAGGGTCCAACTTGTCTATTCTGTGATGTGTGTTTAGCTACCTTCTGGTGCATTAGACTTTTTACTCCATGTTAGCGGGGTTCCCTACACGTTCCTGGAGTGTGAGGCCATTTTCCCTCTGCATTCGTAGAGGTGGGGTCTGCATTGTGGAGTGTCTCCTTCATCGACCATTGCATTCATGGTTTGTCGAGCACTGGACCCCATTGATCTCTGCGTTCGTGGATAAGGCTCCACATTCGCGGAGCATTAATTATACCTGAACCAATGACTTTTTTAAATGACGGGCTTAATTGATTTCCACCATTTTCAAACCTCCACGTTTCATTTTGGTGATTCTTAAAGGTTTTTCAAGGAAGATAGATTGGCTAACTATTTTTTAAAAAAAAACCTATTTCTTTAATTTCCAATGATTAAATTGTCTATTTAGCTTAGAATTTGGGATTTTTAATTGGAGAATTTAGCAATTTTCGGACTTTGATTCCAAATACTAATTTGATAATTTCTATCTCATTTTAACTCCATTTTCAAAATGATTTTCACCGTTGAATTGCTTATTACTTGGAGAATGCTTTTATCTATTAAATTTTAGTTTTCAACTATTTTTTTCCAACATAGGATTTTTGACAATTTTACCCCTTTTCATCTGAATTGATTGATTTAGTGTCATTAGATTCATTATTTGATTATGATGGTATATTTGAATAGATTTTGGTGATTTGAAGTATCTAGAAAGGGAAAACCAATGGTTTGAACCTCATTACTCCTATGTGTATGAATTTGAATACTTTGGAGTGGAATTGTATCCTTATAAACTTTTATCATGAGATTTCAGATAGTTAGTGGTTTATATGGTGATATATAACTTTAATTAATTATGGATTCATAATACATGTGATATGGTGTTATTTGTTGTTGATATTGCGATTATGACGAAGTTGGAATTATATTGTGAATATTTGTGTGCTTGAGAGTTTTCGATTTTGATTGTCGAATTACATGATTCATATGGGCATCTTGCATATTTTCTTTATAAGCATGACTATTGTGTTATTATTATGTGCTTGCTTAATGATCCATTGATAACGAAAAGCTGGTGGGAAATGGTTCTGGTTAGAGAAAAAGAAAAAGAAGGAAAAGAAATGAAAAGACGAAAGCAAATGGTTTCAGCTAGATATAACAGTAAATGCCAAAGGAAAATGATTTCGGCAGATATATGGTCCACGTGAGACCCCCATAGGTTCCAATCTAAGGTTATCAGCAAACCTATATCATCGGACAAACATACATCACGATCATTTGACATTGTATCACATTATTTACATCTCATGGCATTCACTCCATCTCACATCACTCTTGCTTGCTAATGTTTACATGAATTGCTTATGAAAATGAATATCTATTATATCATTTGACTTGTGTATTGTTTGGAGATTTTGAGATCTAAAGTTATGTGATGAGTATACCTTTACCGTTTTGAATCCTATATATATATATATATATGAGCGAACCAAAAATGTGCTTCGCAAATGCCCATAATTATAATTTTCATATATCTCAAAATTCGTGGGTGATATCGAAAATTTGATGTCATATTCTTAATCAGGGGGTAAAATTAAGTAGGAAATTGGTATAATCCTAAATTTAGAGGACCCATAGCGAAAAATCATACTTGAACCACACAATTTTGCTTTTATTTCAACAATCATCAACTTAAATGAGGAAAAAGTTTATTCAAGAAACTATATGATAAAAAAAAAATTTTACAAGCTAAAGGGACCAATCCTATTAACATATTCTGAAACAGAAAAAAAAAAAAGCACTACAAGAAAAAGACTTATTAAGGACCAAAATTTAGTGACAAATCATAAATATGCTCCCTAAAATATACTTATAAGGATGATAATATTTACTGGTCTCTAGTACGCTATTTCATTTTCTATAAAGACAAAAGTTGGTTGCTAAAATAGAAATTTTCAGCGGTAGTTGGTTAGTAGAAATTGCAATAAAAAGTAAACACAAACTATTTATCATAGTCATAAATAGATTTTTTGTGAAGGCATTGAATAAATGAACCATTTGACAGAGTGATTTATTTTAGTGTTTCTTGGCAACTATAGACTATTGTATTCTATTTATTTCTCCCATCTCCTTTCACATATAAGGACTATGATTTAATATAGCAACAGTTAACTTAGCATCTATATCTAGGATGTAGATAATTGAATATGCTAATTTGCAATTAGTACAATAGCTGCATTGCTGATGAATACATATTATAGTTTTATCAATGCTCATCTTTATCAGTCAAGCGAAGACATATTTGCGAAAGCTTCCAAAGATAATCTAGTTGGTAATGAGAATTTACGTAGAATGTCATTTGTGCCTAATCCTTGAACTTTTCCTGAAGTAAAGAGTTGTACTAAAATTTGTGAAAATCACAAATAGTTACAGTAAGCATTGATGTAAATCATTTATCTATACAACTAAAAAGTGGATGAACATGTGGTTAATTCTTTTTATTTGCAATTGAATACATAATATATATTTGCAAATTGGAAACTTTTTTAGTGAAATTGTTTTGAATTAGGTGTGCATTTATAAGGTCTAACCGGAATAAAGCACCAACTTTAGAGGATAATCTTATCTTCCAGATAAGTTCCTAGTACCATTGATCACTCTGGCTTTGTTGGAGCTAAGGAGTTGATAGTTAGCTTACACAAAATAAATGTCCTCATTGTTGTCCTACCATTTAAGCTTGTTATTGAATTAATGATCAATAGCAATATGTTGTAAATTGCCAAGCATAGCCAACATATCTTTCATCTCCCAATCATTGATGTTTCTTCTTAGGATTGGGCACCACATAGTTCCTTCCTAGTTCTGTGCTACAGTTTAGTTTGGATGGTAGCGATTGAGAACAACATTGGGTACTTCTCCTCTAAGGGGTTCTGTTTGAACCAAATTCTTTCTAAAAAGAATGCTGTCCTCACTATCCACCTATAGTTTGTGGTTTATAGAGAAATCTCTTCATAACATCTGACACGACCCAAGCCTAGGGCCTAGACGTGACACGGTAAATGGGAACCCAAACAAGCCTCTTAGTATATACACACATCCTTTGTTGCAGAAGCAATCTCAAAAATAGGAGATAGTGAAGAGGGAAAATGAGACAAAGGGAAGTCCTTGATAGCATAGAACATAGAAGAGTCAAAGTTCAAAGCATAATTACATCATTTGCACCAACAACACCTCTAAACATAGATTTGAACGGAGGCCAAGACACTTTCCGGACTCACCCTCATAGTATCAAGAGTTCAACAAGAAGAGAAAATAAGTGACAAGAGTAAGATAGCTAATGTCCACGAACATGAGGACTCACCAAAGCTCTTCTTCAAATACCAAGACTAGCCATGGGGAAGATGTTCAAGAAGGGCTCCGGTTCCTACATGGTAAAATCATGTAGGCACAGAGTATGTGTTAGTACGTTTGAATGTACGAAGTATGCAGGATGCAATGCAACAATATACAGGCAACATAATCAAAATACATAAGCATAAGCAATCAATAAGTATATTAACAATATGACATACATGATTAATGCTTGAAGTAAAACATGCTTGTATAGAACATACTACATGCGTAGTAAGAGACCATCATCGTAGACCAAACAAACCAGTAGTTAGAATCCAAGGTATTTCACCCCCTTGTAAGGTGATTGAGGTATCTACCTCTCAATTGGTAGATGGGCATAGAACCCCCCATCATAGTGGTCAAGGTATATACCCCTCAACATGGTAGATAGGCATAGCACTCCCATCATAGTGGTCAAGAAATATACCCCTCAACATGGTAAATGTGTATAGTGTCATGACCCAAGCCTAGGGCCTAGACATGACCGGAGAATGGAGAACCCAAAGTATCCCCAAACAAGCCTTATAGCATATCATTACATATCTTTGGTCACAGAAGCAATTAAAATGACAATAAGAAATAAGCACAAAAAAAAATTGGGACTAAGGATAAATGTTCATATCATAACATCAAGAAACAAGAGAGTCGAGGCTCACAATATAGATACATAACATGTCCAACAACACCTCTACTACATAGATAAGAGCAGGGGCCAAGACAAGCAACCGGGCTTACCCTCATAGTCAATACATAACCAAAAGAAAGATAGACTTAATACATTGCAAGAGTTCATAAGCAATGTCCCCGAAGTGGAGAACTCACTAACAAGCTTGTAGGACAGTCGAACTAGCTATGTGGAGGAGGAGGATGATCAAGCGGTGCACGGTTTCCTACATGGTGACATCATGTAGGCATAGAGTATGCATTAGTACATTTGTATGTATTATGTTGGATGCAATGCAACAAGGGATAGGCAACATGGAAAAATGCATAATCATTAGCAATGAATATCATACCAACAATATGACATGTATGAATGATACTTGACATAAAACATGCTCATATAAGACATAACATATGTGTAAGCAGAGACCATTAGACCATTTGTGAATCGTCACACCCACCACCCTTGGTAATTGAGGTACAAACTCCGTCAGTAGGTTGGTGGATTGTCGCACTATACCACTTGTGGTGCCGAACTACAAAACCCCCGATAGGTTGGTGGATCCTCGCACCCTACCACTTGTTGCTTGAGGGTGTTGCAAGGTGTTAATTGATGGTTTAACAATGGATATTCTTGCATGATTTCATCTCTATATTTCATGGTTTTATACTAGCATTACACACCCTCTAAGTATTTGATATAATGTCTGCATGTGGTTTCTTGAGGAATTGAAATTCCAAAGCATGAGATATGATATGAATAATATTGTGATGATGAAATGAGCTTATGTATATGAGAATTCTACATAAAATGTTGCATTATACTAATCCCAATCTGATGGGACCAAGAGCTCGAGTAACCTAGATGGGGGTTCGTACTCATCAACCTAGTGAGAGGTTTGTACTTCACCACCAGGGTAATGAGGTGGCATCATCATCAACCGAGATAGGGGTTTGTACTCATCAACCTAGTGAGGAGTTTGTACCTCACCACCTAAGTGATGGATTGGCATCATCACCAACCTACCAAGGGGTTTGTACTTTGGAAAGCTAGCTTGGTCTCTTCTACACATATTATCCTATATAAGCATGAGTCACATAAGCATGTTTTACTTATGCATTGATCATACATGTCATATTGTTATATTATTCCTATTGCCTATTGTTATGCATTCTGATTATGATGCCTCTCTCTTGTTGCATTGCATCCTACATACTTAGTACATTCAAATGTACTAATGCATACTCTTGCCTACATGATATCACCATGTAGGAATCGGTGCCCATGTTTATCATCTTCTTCCTCCACATAGCTAGTTCGATACTACTCAAGCTAGTTGGTGGGTCCTCCACATTGGGGATCTTACTCTAAGTTTCTCTTATTATGTATCGCGACACTCTTCTTTCTTATTTATTTTGACTATGAGGGTGAGCCCAGTTGCTTTGTCTTGGCCCGCACTCTTATCTAAGTATTATAGGCATTTTTTAGACATGTTATGTATCTATGATATGAGCTTTGACTCTTTTTCTCTAGATTATGATGTTTTGCAAACTCTCCATTTAGCCCCTTTGTCCCTATTCTTACTCTTCATGACTTTTATATGCTTTCGCGACCAATGATGTGAAATGATAGGTTAAGAGGCTTGTTTGGGGTTCCTTAATCATCGTGTCATATCTAGGCCCTAGGTATGGGTAATGATAAACTTGGTATTAGAGCACTAGGTTGATAGATCCTCGGAGTCCAACACAGCGCGTCGATTGAATTCCTATTCATGGTTGTGAAGTACGCCATGAATATGAATAGGAGGCTATTAGACGTTTTAGAAAATGTTTTCCTTTTTCATGTTCTAAGTAGTGCTATAGAGTCGTGGTAAGTTTTTCCCCTAACGATTGTTCTTTTCTATACTAGATCATGCCAAACACTAGAGGAAAAAGGGCCCAAACTCTCGAGGAGCAAGCTACCAATGGTGAGCTCCGGGATGCTCTCACTATACTTGACCAAGTTATGGCCAACCAAGTCAATCAAGCGGCCCAAGCCCCTCATGCTACTTCCCCGGGAGCTAAGGTAAGGGACTTCATGAGATTGAATTATCCGATGTTCTATGGGTTAAAGGTGGATAAAGATCCACAAGAGTTCATTAATGAGGTCTACAAGATCTTGAATATCATGGTTGTTGGGCCAAATGAAAAGGTGGAGTTGGCAGCGTACCAACTCAAAAGGGTAGCCTAAATATGGTATAATCAATGGAAGGGTGAGAAGGGAATTGGTAATGTGGCACTTTGGGAGGAGTTCAAATTGGCTTTCCTTAATCATTTCTTCCCTCTTGACCATAGGGAAGCTAAGTTGGCAGAGTTCATGAATTTGAAACAAGGTGCTATGAGTGTGAGGAAGTATGCCCTCAACTTTAATCAACTTTCGAAGTAAGCTCCTTATTTGGTGGCCAATCCTAGATCTAGGATGAATAAGTTTGTGATGGGGGTCTCCAAATTAGTGAGTGAAGAATGTCGGTCCGCCATGCTACTTGGTTACATGGATTGTCTCGGTTGATGACATATGCTGAGCAAATGGAGGAGGAAAAGTTGAGGAAGAGAAGGGGGCATGAGGCCAAGAGGGCTGATGTGTTGTAACAATACAACACATTTGATGCCAAAAACAAGGGATTTTGTGAGTTCTTAATGCGACTTTTTATGATTTTTATGTGTTTTTGTGTTTTTCTTGCAGAAAAATTAGGTTGGCATGATTTTGAAGAAAAGCTGTAGATTTTGCTGAAGCTTAGGATATACGAGCACACTTACGAGTTGTGGCCCAAGATAAGAGTTGTAGGGAGTGTCGTAGCAAGAATCAGAGACCAAAATTTTAGAAGTCTGCTAAGTGGAGGTCACCCTTACGAGGCCATCCTACGAGTCGTAAGTTTCACTACGACTCATATAGGTGGACTCGTAGTAGGAATTAGAGAGCCAAAATGTTGGATAAAAAACAAAAGAGTAAGACTATGAGAGGAACATATGAGTCATAGCTCAAGCAATGCATCATACCTATGGATCGTACCAGTTTAATCCAAGATGCCAAGAACCTGATACGAGACCTCGAATAAGGTTCGTAGGTCATCCTACGAGTCGTACCTGCAAGACTTATCAGTTGCTAGCTATCTTTTGTGTAAATTCTAGGGTTATTTTGTAAATACTACATATAGTTTATGGTAGGTTCTTAGAGAAGAGTTCGACCAGGAGACATTTGAGAATCATCTTTTGAATCTTTTCTTAGTTTTTAGATTAGTTTATTGTTCTCTCTTGGGAAACCCATTTTTGGGGATTACAAATCATTGTTGATCAATCAAGCTTGTGAGTTTATAACTTGTGGTGCCTACATTTTTCATTATTGTTGGTAAAACTCTCGTTTATGTCTTGAATGTGAATTTTTGCTTGTTTAGCCTTAGCCATGAGCAGCTAAGCACCCACTATTTGGGATTGTGGGAACCATTGGTAGTTCACTTGAGATGACCCCTATATTTATGCACTTCTATGATTGAGGTTTTGTGTGTATTGTTTATTTCCCTTCATTATGATTGTTGTTTGGTGGTGGCTAACACCAAACCCCGCCTACTATCACGATCCTTACCAAGGTAGTGACGAATAGGAAAAGGGAAGTAGCAAGGATTTGATCGATGTCTTCTAATCTAATCAACTAAATCTGACCAAGAGGAGGTTGATTGAGACAAGTGGTAATGGTTAGTTGGCACGCCATGGTTTCTGAATAATCGCTATGGTGAAATATGACCTTCACCTTCACAAGAGGGATGGAAGAACCTAAGTTACCAACCTGTATGCTAATCTTCGATTATGGTTATGTTACCTAGAGTAATCGAGTCAATGAACTATCGGGAACACAATTCCCAAGTTGTCCCTAAAATTGAGTGTTTTCCCGCATAGTATTATAGTCATAATTTTACTTTTGTTTTTGAATCACAAAAAACCCCGCATTTAGAGATTTTAGTTATTGATGCTTGAAATGATTAGTAGTGAAGTCTTGTAGTCAAGCCCTGTATTACCTGTGGTTCGACCTTAACCTTTGATTAGGTTAATTGCTGACAACGGCCGCTTTTTATTGGAGCGTGAACATTAGAGTCGTGTCATCAAAAATTATGGCGCCGTTGCCATGGAATATGGCTAGGTTTTGATTTGATTTCACTCTTAGTTAGTTCCAGTATTGATTTCTAATGTATCATGTATTTTACTTTTGTTTCTTATTTTTTGTTGTTTGATTTCATTTGCAGGGTGTAATAGGATGTATGCCCAACACAAGGAGCCAAGGCAATCTCTTACCTTCACTTAATTTTGAGATCCACCGACTACAAAGAAGAATGGCTCAATGAAAGAGGACGTCGAGTTTGATGAGGATATGAATACGAATGAGGATATGGGAAGAGAGAAGAATCCATAACAAAGGGATAACAGGCCACAACTCAAGGACTTCAATGAAAATGCTTATGGATGGAAACAATATCGATTAAACCCTATGTCTATGGACGTTATTGATGCTATAATACTGCCTCCTTTATCGGCATATACTAAGTTCACAGTGTTGACTGGATTGCTTCAAATGCTCCAAAACCGCGAACTATTCACAGGGCTACCTTCGGACGATCCTCACTATCATATTTAAAATGTGGTGTTTGTTTGCAAGAGTGTCATGGGGACATAAATGATAGGCAATGCAGTTGTATGGCTGTCCGAGCTTCCTCCGGGTACTATCACAAGTTGGGCTGAGCTTCAGAGAGGGTTCCTTGAAAGATATTTTCGAAGATCTAAGAAGTTGAAGCCTAAGGACACAATCAACAACTTTGAGCAATTGTTGAGTGACTCTATTGGCATAATATGGGAGAGTTTTACTAAATGCTTAAGGATGGTCCCTGATCCTAAGATTGTTGATGATGCCTTGGTTGAGATTTTCTATCTGGCGCTTGATGAGAATAATCAAGCTTGCGATGACACAATCATGGGAGGCATGTTCCTATACAACCTTTTACATTGATAGCCGCAAGTATGGAGCAATTGGTCAAAACAAATAGAGCATGTGGCTAACGAGAGCGAGGTGCAATGAAACCTTCTTGTGCGGTCAACACCATAAATGAGCAAACAAAGGTGAACGAAGAGATAATGGAACAACTTGCTCAACTTCGCACAAGTATGGACTTGGTTTTAAAGGAAAACCAAGCAAGTGTCAAAGCAGTCACCCACCAACCTTCGAAGGCTCCTATCTATGATGAACCATTCTTTGATAAGGATGCATGTTTTGTAGCAACCAAGCGGTGGGTTTCCGAAACAACCCCCAAGGGTCCAGTTCGGACTATTGGAGGCAAGGTTCCAAGAATCAAGGTCAGAACATCAACCATGATGGGGTTTATAGAGACAATTGGGGCAGATTCTATGAGAGAGAGAGAGCGCCAAGCGCAGAGTGGGGAAAAAGAGAGGGCTACAGGAATGGTCCCTATGGGCCTCCTCACAACCGTGATGCCGGGTCATGTAACGCTAGGATCGAAGAGATGTGCAAAAAGTTGTTGAAGCGAGCCGACATGGCATGAAAGAGCAACCAAAGAAATACAAAGCCTTTCCAAGGCCCAACCACCTTTTCCCCAAAGCCTTGGAAAGAAAAAAGAGGAATATAAGTTTGAATAGTTTTTGGCGGTCTTAAAAAATTGTCAGTGGACCTCTCTTTAGTTGAGCCCCTTGAGAGGATGTCGGGGTATATAAGTTTGATCAAGAAGAAGCAAAGAGTTCACCATGAACTTTCCCAAAATTTTCAACATTGCAATGCCATCAGCAAAAAATCTTTAGTGCAGAAGCATGAAGATCCAGGTGCATTTACCATACCATGCACAGTTGGGGAACTCACATTTACTAGAGCACTATGTGATTTGGAAGCCAGCATTAACTTAATGCCGCTTGCCATATTAATGAGGTTGCTGATGGCAGACAGAATGGTCAAGAAGCCTGTGGGAATACTCTATGATGTGTTGGTCAAGGTAGATAAATTTATATTCCCTGTAAATTTTGTTATACTTGACTATGATGTTGATTTTGCAGTTCCTATTATCTTAGCCACGAGTAGAGCTTTGGTTGATATGGAAAAGAGTTTGCTTACTTTTAGGTTTGGTAAGGAAGCAATTGTGTTTCAAGTGGGCCAACAAGATAGAAAGGCTATGAGTTTAAAGTTGTCTCAATGATCGAAACGAGTGAAGATGTTGAAGTGGAGATCCCGGTTGAATTATGTCTAGGAGTTGAACCATTGGAAGCTATGTTGATGAATTTTGATAGTGATAGTATTCCTGATTATCAAGAAACAGTGAATGCTCTCGGGGTGTCACTTGGGTCAAGGCGACAGGCCAAGCTAGAGTTAGATTTTAGCAATAGGGAAACCCTATCCACTAAGCCGTCTATAGAAGTACCACCTGAGTTTTAGTTGAAGGTATTACCAGTAGATCTGAAATATGCATACTTAGGAGATAATAATACATTACCCGTCATAATTGTAACTCATTTAAGTGAAGAGCATGCATAGGCTCTTGTTTCAGTCCTCAAACAGTTCAAAAAGGCCATTGGATGGACAATTGCAGATATCATTAGCATACCTCCTAGGTCTTGCACACACAAGATTCAACCTGTCAAAGATTATAAACCAAGTGTTGAACATCAGAGGCAGTTAAATCCTCCAATGCAAGAAGTGGTTCAGAATGAGATCATCAAGTGGTTAGATGCAAGGGTGATCTACCCTATTGCAGACAGCGAATGGGTGAGCCCCGTGCAATGTGTCCCAAAAAAAGGGAGTATCACCATGGTGCCGAATGAAAAGAGTGTGTTATTCCTTATGCAACCAGTTATTGAATGGAGAGTGTGCATGGACTATCGAAAATTGAATGCTTCCACTGAGAAAGACCATTTCCCCATGCCATTCATGGATCAAATGCTGGATAGACTTGTAGAGAAGGGTTGGTATTGTTTTCTTAATAGTTATTCTGGTTATAACCAAATTATCATTGCACTTGAAGATCAAGAGAAGACCACTTTTAAATGCCCGTATGACACCTTTGCATTTAAGAGAATGCCATTTGGGTTATGTGATGCTCCAACAACATTTTCAAAGATTCATGATGTCCCTTTTCTCTGACATGGTAGAAAGCACTATTGAAGTGTTCATGGATGATTATAGTGTAGTGGGTCAATCTTTTGAAGAATGTCTTTTGCATTTGAGTGATGTATTAGAAAGATGTGCTGAGGGTCACCTAGTGTTGAATCCAGAGAAATGTCACTTTATGGTCAAAGAATGCATTGTGGTTGGTCATAGAATTTTAGGTAAGGGAATTGGGGTTGACAAAGAAAATATTAAGGTTATCGAGAAACTCCCGCCACTGATTTCTGTGAAAGGTATCCGTAGCTTCTTGGGCCATGCTGGGTTCTACCACCGTTTTATAAATGATTTTTGGAAAATCTCACAACTTTTGTGCAAGTTATTGGAGAAGGATGCAAAATTTGTGTTTGATGATGCATGCATGCTGCTTTTGAAGAATTGAAGAGAAAGGTGAACTCAACACCTATCATTTAGCTCCAGATTGGTCAAAACCCTTTGAGCTAATATGTGATGCAAGTTGTGTTGCATTAGGTGTAGTATTGGGACAGTGCAGGGAGAAGATTCTGTATCCCATCTATTATGCTAGCAAAGCACTAAATGTGGCCCAAAAAAACTATAGAGTGTTCGAACAAGAATTGCTTGCCTTAGTTTTTGTTTTTGAAAAATTTCGGTCATACTTGTTGGGGGCTAAGGTGATTGTACACACAGACCATGTGACGCTCAAATATCTAATGGCCAAGAAGAATGCAAAATCAAGATTGGTCAGATGGGTACTTTTCTAGCAAGAGTTTAACTTTGATGTGATTGATGGAAAAGGGTCCGAGAATCAAGTAGCGGATCAACTCTCTAGGTTGTAAGATGAAGCTATGGTGAAGTTTGATTACGGTCTTGACATAAATGACTCATTCCCTAATGAGAGAGTTTTGGCGGCCTCACTTGATCTTATACCTTGGTTTGCAAACTATGCTAACTACTTGGTGAGTGATATAGTACAACCTGACTCGAACACCCATCAATGTCTCAAGTTTATGCATGATGTAAAGAAGTTCTTCATGGATAAGCCATATTTATTTCACATTTTCATGGATGGTTTCATCCGTCGATGTGTTCCAAAAGTGGGAATGATGAGCATTCTTGAAGTATGCCACTTTTCGTTGGTGGGTGGACATCACAGTGGAGCTCAAACAACTTATAAAGTGTTGCAATGTGGCTACTGTTGGCCGTCAATACATCAAGATGCCCATTATTATATAAAGTCTTGTGATAGATGCCAAAGAGAGGGTGGAGTGTCTCATAGGCACAAACTCCCTCTGAATCCTATTTTGGTCACAAAAACTATTTGATGTTAGGGGCATTCATTTTATGGGACCCTTTGTAAGCTCTAATGGTAACAAGTATATTCTAGTTGAAGATGATTATGTCTCTAGTGGGTGGAGGCCATAGCTCTACTGAACAATGAGGGTAAGAGTGTTACAGGGTTTCTCCAAAGAAACATTTTTTTTAGGTTCAGTACACCGCAGCCAATTATTAATGATGGAGGTTCTCATTTTTGCAATCGACTCAAAACTCTTCTTTAAAGATATGGTGTGTAGCACCGTGTGGCAACCCCGTATCATCCCCAAACCAGTGGGCAGCAAATCTTATCCAAAATGGTTGTAAATCGCACTGGTTAGTCAAGGAAGCTGGATGATGCTTTATGGGCCTACCACACTTCCTTCAAAACTCCTATCGAAATGTCCTCTTATCAACTGGTGCTTGGCAAGGCCTTTCACCTACCGGTTGAACTTGAGCACAAGGCATTCTGGGAATTAAAGAAGCTGAATCTAGATTGGGATGAAGCTGCCACTTCTAGGTTGATGCAAATGAATGAGCTTGACGAATTTATACTACGAGCATGTGAGAGCTCTTATTTGTACAAGCGATGAATGAATTTTCAGCATGATCGCAGAATTGAAGATCGCCAATTTGCTCATAGTGACATGGTATTGCTTTACAACTCCAGGTTAAGGTGGTTCCAAGGAAAACTCAAATCTAGGAGGATGGGACCCTTCAGAGAGGTTTGCATTTTTAGTCATGGAGCCATCGAGCTAGAAAGAAGGGATGGCACAACTTTCAAAGTGAATGGTGAGAGGGTCAAATGGTACATGGGTGACATAGAAGAAATCAAGATAATGGAAGATTGGGATCTTGTTGAAGTATAACTGCAAAAGCTTTTTATCGTGCCGTGATAATAAATCAGGCGCTTCCTGGGAGGAAACCCAGGGTATTCCTCTTACAGCCTTTCTATTTGTTTTTACTTTGAGGACAAAGTGTCCTATTTTGATGGGCTGTGGGAAGTTATGAATTAAGGTGAAGTCTGATAAGCCTCGAGTCCATAACTTCCCCTATTTTTGATCCCAAGCTTTTCTTGTCGTGCTTCTTTTTCCTTATGGATGTTTGCTTTTCTATTGAACCAGCATGTTTAGATGGTGTATGTAATGGGTGAATTCATAGTAATGTTGTCTATTGGCATATACATAATTTTTAGATATATTTTTAAAGTTTTGATGAAAAATTAAGTACCCTCAAAATTTTTGAGGTTGTGATTATTGATGCATTCATACATTTTTGAGTATTTGGCAATGTCTGTTCTGATATTGTGAAGGTAAGATGAGACTGAAAGCATGACCTGTGAGTCTATACTTGATTGTGGATGCAATTGCCATCTGTGTTATAAGCTTATTTTGCTGCATTCATGCATCTTTATAGACTCAGAACTTGCCTTGTTACTCTAAGATTGGTTTGGGATGTGGTGGATATGGAAAGGATCTTAGGCCTTTGTTCTTTGAGTGAAACCACATTTGGCCTAAATGACCCACCAAATAAGTGTGTAAATCCCTTGTTCCAAAATTTTTGAGCTTCTCATGTACTCGTTCTTTCTTGACACTCTACTGACTTAACCTTGTTTGATGAAATACCTTGATATTGGCCCTGGTCTATCATTGAACATGTGAAACTTTATTGAGGCCAAAGGCTTAAGTTTAGGGTTGTTGCAATAGGTGGCCCTGGTTTGAGGCATGGATATTGTGTACTTCACCTGAGGCTAAAAGCCTAAGTTGAGGGTGTCCCTTATTATGGTAAAGTAATAATAATAAGGTAGTTAGTTGGGAAATCGAGAAAGAAATAAAAAAGCATGAACTGAGTGAAGAAAAAGAAAAGTTCCTTAAGAAAAAGTAGCAAAAATGAGTTTGGAATCAAGGTACAGCTGAAAAAGAGAAAGAAAGCACTCGAGAAATGTTCAAAATAGGAGAATAAGGGTGCATTGATTACAAAGGGTTGGATTATGAAAGCAAAAAGTATTGGTAAACATGGTTCAAGGATAGCTTTTAGTCACTACTTGCCCAAAATACCGTACCAAAGCACCCTAAACCTATGTTATAAGCCTATAAGTCCTAAAGTGATCCAACTCCACTTTATCACCAAGCCAGAAGATGAGTATAGAGGCAAGCCTAGGGTGTTAGTCAGTATGCATTGAATTTCAATTGTGAGAGTGAGAATATTTCCTTAGACGCTGAGTTCTAAATGCTTTTGAGTGATTATGAGGGACTTCTTTCCAGTGAAGGCATTTGCACTACTTGACTAGCATAAAACTATACCAATGATTATGGACGGTTGATGCTCCCTAGCTTGTCATAGTTGGATTGCCAGGTATCTCATTATGTTCTTGTTTACTTAATAACTTTGCAATCTTGTTTCGAAAAATTGTAGTTGGGTACTTGAATCAAAGGAGCTATTGTATATGCCATTAGTATAGTAACTACGTATTTCTCTTTGTATGCACAGATTGAGTCATCGCTTGAGGACAAGCAATAATTCTAAGTTGAGGTTGTTGATGTGTTGTCAAAATACAACACATTTGATGCTTAAAACAAGGGATTTTGTGCTGTGACTTTTTATGATTTTTATGTGTTTTTGTGTTTTTTTTGCAGAAAAGTTAGGTTGGTATAATTTTGAAGAAAAGTTGTAGATTTTGCTGAGACTTAGGAAATACGAGCACACTTACGAGTCGTAGCCCAAGCCACGACTCGTAGGGAGTGTCATAATAAGAATCAGAGACAAAAAATTCAGAAATCTGCTAAGTGGAGGTCACCCCTACGAGGCCATCCTATGAGTTGTAAGTTTCATTATAACTCATATAGGTGGACTCGTAGCAGGACTTGTATAGGTGGACTCGTATAGAGAGCCAAAATATTTGACCAAAAACTGAAGACCAAAACTACGAGAGGAACATACAGGTCATAGCTCCAGCAATGACTTGTACCTATAGGTCGTACCAGTGTAGTCCAACATAACAAGAACCTAATGCGAGACCCCAACTACGACTCGTAGGTCATCCTACAAGTCACACCTACGAGACTTATCAACTGCCAGCTTGTCTTTTCTGGGTAAATTCTATGGTTATTTCGTAAATACTATATTTAGTTTAAGTTAAGGTTTTAGAGAAGAGTTCAACCAGGAGACATTTGAGAATCATCTTTTGAATATTTTCTTAGTTTTTAGATTAGTTTATTGTTCTTTCTTGGGAAACCCATTTTTGAGGATTGCAAATCTTGCCTTGTACTCATTGTTGATCAATCAAACTTACAGGTTTGCAACTTTTGGTGCCTACATTTTTCATTGTTGTTGGTAAATCTCTCATTTATGTCTTCTATGTGCTTTTTTGCTAGTTTTACCTTAGCCATGAGTTGCTAAGCACCCATAACTTGAGGTTGTGGGAACCATTGACTTGAGATGACCTAGGTTTATTGCACTTCTATGATTGAGGTTTTGCATGTATTGTTTAGATCCCTTCATTATGATTGCTCTTTGGTGTTGGCCACCACCAAAACCCGCCTACTATCACGATACCAACCAAGGTAGTGAAAAATAGGTAAAGGGAAGTAGATGACAGGATTTGATTGATGCCTACTCGTCTAATCAATCGAACTTGACCAAGAGGAGATGGACTGGGACAAGTGGTAACTGTTAGTTGGGATGCCATGGTTGCCGACCAAGCGCCATAGTAAAATTCAACCTTCACCTTCACAAGAAGGATGAAAGAACCTATGTTACCATCCTGTATGCTAATCTTCAATTGTGGTTATGTTACCTAGGGTAATCGAGTCAGCGAACCATGGGAAACACAACTCCCAACTTGTCCCTAAAATTGAGTATTTTCCTGCGTAGTAGTATAGTCATAATTTCACTTTTGTTTTTGAATCACAAATCTCCCCTCCTCATTTAGAGATTTTAGTTATTGATGCTTGAAATGATTAGTAGTGAAGTCTTGTAGTCAAGTCCTGTATTCCCTGTGG
>JAOTQR010058686.1:0-14062 GCA_025774065.1 Solanum ossicruentum | reverse complement strand
TCAATAATACACACTTTCTCAGTTTGCCCTTAGATTCTTCTTCTCTATTTGGTTGATAATTCTTTACATGGTATCAAAGCAGGGCCCGTCTCACCCAGTGTTGGGTCCCCGAAAAAATTATCCACGCACCAGATGCTAAGCACTGGGCGTGAGGAGTGTTGAGACACAAAGTCCCACATTGGTGGTTAATGGGGTGAACTCCTTATAAGGCTTAGATAATCTTCCTCCCTTTGAACTAGCTTTTGGGGTGTGAGTTAGGCCTAAGACCTGATTTCATCATCCATATCCACAACCATGACAGCCCCTTTTCTCCTCCATTTTCAACTACAAAATGCAGCCCCCAAAATCTGTATTTTCTACCCCAAAATCTCCACCAAACGGCCTGAAAAATCAGCAAATAAATGCCACCCTCAAACGCCAGCAAAACATGCCCCAAACAATGCCAACAACAACCCTCAAATACCGGCAAAACAACACCCAAAACAGCCCAAGAACCCGCTGGCAGCACCCTCCAAACGATGACCCCATCTCCCTCTGTCACTCTCCTTTTATTTCGATATTCCTATGTTCTTTTGCTCCTTTTTGGTTTTACTTACGTTTTAGATCTGTTTGAGTTTACTTCTTGATGGGTTTGTGTTCATTTCCTTTACTAATGTTGCTCCATCTCATATAGCTCTAGCTTTAAAATCTTATACTCTGGCATGAATCTTTTTTAATTTGACCCGTTAGTTGATTTCTGTATATTGTTTTCCTGTTGAAAAGTTATGTATATGCATCTTTTATTGCTTAATATTTTAATGATTTGGGGGGGACATATTTATGTTTAATGAACTACTTGTGATAATTACAAGTGATGTTGTCTATATTATTTTATTTTACTTCTTTCTTTTATGTAAAGTTGAGTAGGGTTACTTTTTTATTAGTATTGTTATCATTTACAATCTCCATGATATTTGCTTTAACATTAATTATAGATTTATAATGTCGTTTCACTCAAATCTATGTGGGTCACTTTGTCCATTTACTCTTTTATTTAACTTATACATGTTTGTTAATTGACCAAGAAAAAATTTATCTGTCGGATTTTGAGGTCTACTCATTTGAAAAGATGGGAAAAGTTAGTTTAATTTTATATTTTACTATATGTAAAAATTCAAAATTTTAGTTTAAATTCAAGTACATAGTATTTGTTAAAATTGACGTAGAAAATTTTGTTGTTGTTTTGTGGCTTCATCATGATTATTATTGCTTTACTTTGTTGACACTTTATTATAATTGTTGTTTCTTTTTTATTGACTATTGGTTCACTGTTATAATTATTGTTTCTTTTACTTTATTGACTATTGATTCCTTATCATAATTATTATTTTTACTTTGTTGACTATTGGTTCCTTATCATAATTATTATTTTTACTTTGTTGACTATTGGTTCTTTATCATAATTATTATTTTTACTTTATTGACTACTGGTTCCTTATCATTATTTGATAGTATTGTTTATTAAACTTGGCCAATGAAGAAATTATCATCGACTTCCAAGGTCTTGCACATATATAAGATGGATTTTATTTTTAATTATTGTTTTTATTTGTATTTATTCATTATTAACACTTTTATCAAATGTATTTTCTTTTCAGGTATATGAGGTACTTTTATTCACATTTTATTTATTATTATTTATATTCTTGGTGTTAGGCAAATGCTAGGCCGTTATATGTATTATTGCTTTATTTTATTTTGTTTATACTTTGTGTTATTATATTTGTGAGATTATCCTTTTCCCATTTAAAGATGAAATTGTTTATTTATTTGTTTAAATTTTATTTTTTCACTTAGGCATTCATTTAGAATATTTTTAAATTGAGACCCTACTTGTGATTTATAACCCCTACATAAAATATGAGATACAGTCAGGATCTGTATTTGCAGACCTCGAAGGATGCCTAATACCTTTCTTTCGAAGTAGCTAGAACCCTTACCCATTCTCTAGTGAATAAGACTTTTAGATTAATTTTAGATTAGAATAGGTTTCCTAGTTGACTTTAAAAATAATTAGATGACGATTCCTTAAAATTATTAATTACGAATCACCAATATATTGTACGTAGTTTGGCCTCTGGTTAAAATGAGGTATAACAGGGATAATGCAAAGAGGGAGGAAATAGTTGCTACAAATGTGGCAAGATAGGCCACTTCCTGGGAGAATGTCCACTTTGGGGCAATAAGGCACAGTCTTCTACTACAATACCACCACCCAAGGGTAACCAGAAAGGTGCTACACCCGAGACCAGAGGAGGAACGAATTGTCTATATGCGATGGGGAACAGACATGACCAACTGGTTGCAACAGATGTCATGACAAGTATGCTTTGAATATTTACCTTTGATTGTTATGCTTTGCTTGATCCAAGGGTAATTGTGTCCTTTGTGATGCCATATATGGCTAGAAAATTTGAGATTTCTCCTGAATGTTTACCTTAGCCTTTCCCCGTTTCTACTCCAATTGGTGAGTCTATCATATCCAAGAGAGTCTATAAGGATTGCGTAGTATCTATCTACCAAAGGGATACTCTTGCTAATTTAATTGAGTTATCTTCATACCTGCCATGCCTTTGTTGACTATAGAATGTGAACTGTCAAATTTCAGTTTCCAAATGAACCTGTTTATAGAATGGAGGGGAGATTCTGTTGCACCTAAGGGAAAGTCTATTTCATACCTTAGAGCTAGCAAGATAATCTCTAAAGGATGCATCTACCATCTCGTGCGAGTTAATTCTGATGATGTTGAGTCTCCTACTCTCAATACAATCTTGATTGTGAGTGAATTTCAATAAGTGTTTCCTGAGGATCTACCTGGAGTCCCTCCTGATAGAGAGATTGACTTCAGAATTGATATTCTTCCCATACCCAGCTTATCTCAATTCCATCGTATAGGATAGCCCTCGCTGAGTTGAAAGAGTCGAAAGAGCAGTTGAGGGATTTATTAGAGAAGGGCTTGTTATACCGAAAAATGGCTTTTTGGAAAGAAAGAAATTCGAAAATCAAAATCAGTTCAAAACTCAATTAATTTGAGGAAAACCAATTCTCGAAATTCGAAAGAAAACATAGTTGCCACCTAATTTTAAGGATAATTAGGAAACCAATAAACATTTAAAAGATCTAACAGAAAAATTTTTTAAATCCAAATAAAGGATTCGGGTTCACATTTTCACTTCGAGAAGGTTTTATGCACTCGAAATGACCGCTAAATGCGGTTATCTGACGATTAAGAGATTTGACTAACTTTTGATTTAAAAAAAGTTGACAGATTTTGAAATTGATTAATTTTGAAAGGATTATACTGAACTTAACTAATAGAGAAAGCAATTGACCAATTGACTAATTTTCAAGAAAATTGACTATGTTTGAAAATTAAATTAAATGTAAAATCATATTTTATTTTTTTCTTTTTATTTTATTATTATTTTTTTTGTTTTTTTAATCTTTTATGCAAATACTTTCCAAAACAACCTAAAGGGTTTGACATGACCGGGAATTCAGTTAGATTGAAACCAATAATGAATAAGATGTTAACATCCAGACAAATACAAATATATATAGAAATAAAAGAAAAGAGTTGACGATTCTGGGCCTTTGTCCCATTTAAATCTTTGTTGCCACTTTTGGGCATTTTTCTTGTGTTGCTGTATATACGCATGTATATCAATATATATAGTATATATAAGCCTTCTTCGGACTTTCAATCCTGTGATTGGCTCCACGGTTCTATAGAGTGCTCCTCCAGACACGACAAAGGGATGTTGGGCCTCCATGGCCCAGGGAATGCAGGATGAGAGTCCAAAATGGGCATGGAGGATCATTCATGCGAAGAAATAAAATTAAGGATTACTAAGAGATTCAAATTTATCAATACTAACACATAACAAACTATACTAACTCTCATAAAACAAAATGAAAAAGCAGGACATTAATCCGTGAGCAAAACTTCACTATTGAAATGCCGAAATAAGCTACTAGAAGTGCTAAAGAACTGATTTCAACATACTAGATTTCCTAGAAAAATCCTAAGAGATAAAGGGAACCTTAACATGAGAATGAGGTACATAACAGAGGTATAAATCAACATATCACATGATTAGTGGCCTCATATTAATTGGTGCGTTATGCAACCAAAGGTATGCTTTTCAAAATACTTGTACAGGTGAGATTTACTAATCAAATGATTTACAGTTGATTCGAACCATACATCACTTAAATTTGTAAAGAAAAGTAAGCAAATAGTCAAGCTAAGGAATCAGGTAGTTGTTTGATTAATTGTAAAAAAAAACAAAATCCAAGCCACTACAACCAGCTTTGAAACTGGAAACAGATAGAGTAACAAAGGGCCGAAACTAATCATAAATCACAAGTACTAGATCATAACAAATCAATCTTTTCACTTTTTAAATGAGAACACCTACTGTGAAGCAATAGAACAGGAACAAACCAATAGATATAACATGAGTTAAACCAATTTATATTTGCTTTAGGGATGCTGGAAACAGGGAGCTACAATAAGAGAACCCAAAATCTGCATATGCATATAACAAAGCAATTCTTTATTGACTAAACTAAATGACATTCTACTAGGAACACATGGACGAATCAACCACTATGTTATGAATCTAACCATTATTTATCCTTATAGACATGAACTGTGCAAATTAAGGTGAGTTCCTGGCATTATTAGAACATAACACATAGACAAATCAACCACTATGTTAACGTACAAAACCTGAGAAAGTAATCATTTTAGACATATTACATCTGGAAATATCTCGAAGTCTACTATCATATCGTACTCACGAAATAAAATGGATGACACAAACTCTCAAGACTTGATTGAGGCTGAGAACAATTTAACGACAATTAACAACCAGTTAACAACAAAACCACAACATCTACTTGCAATAACAGCGCACTTCCATTCAGAACAAGCAGGATGCAAACATGATGACTTCGATATAGCTTCATGGATTCATATTCGAACACAACATACGAAACTGGAAAATGAAAAGTGAGTTTGGAGTATTACTTTTGTTGGAACAGGAACTGGGACGACAACGAGCTTATACAGTGAATTTCAACACCACAATGAAGCTTTGCTTCGAATTCCTTAACTCAAAAACCAGATGCTCTGGTTTAATCTTTGAATCGATGGATCTTTGTGAAAATAGTGATGGTTTATGGAATTGTTTCTCGGGGTTTTAAATTCGATTGTTGTTGCTAAGCTTTTCTAGGGTTTGTAGGATTTTATGGCCGCAAGGTTTTCTAGGGGATTTTCTTAAACGACTCTGGCTACCCCATAACGAAGACGAAGAAGGATTATATAGGGGATGATTAGGGTTACAAACTGATGGGGTTGGGGTCGGATTTTGGGGCTTTTAATTCAAATTTCGAATTCACCTACCTTAGAAATCATTTTGTCAACTTTTATCCATTAAATTCAGATCAAAAGTCGTTGACAGTCTCGGGATGAGGACACCTACTCCATTTCTACAATGACTCTTTTTTGAAGTGGGGGGATAGGCGACGCGTCGAAGTTGGCGTCTGGTTTGATTGAAGAAGAAGATGAAGAAGGAGAACTGGTGAAGAAGGAGATGGTGGAGGAGAAGATGGTGAATGAGAAGGGAGAGGGAATGGCGATGGTGAGGGTTGGCGTCTGGTTTTCTGGTTGAAAGGAGAATGGAGAAGAAGATAATGGGAAGGGGAATGGGAGCGTGAGAAGGAGGAGGAAAAAGGAATTGGGGGCGTGTGGACCCCACGCTCGACATTTATAATTTGTTTTAAAAATAATTATTTCAAATCGTTAAAACAAAAATTGAAACTCGATGATTAATTTGACAATGTGGAGGGTAAAAATTGGGTGTCAACAGCTGTCCCTTTCTTTGGGTATGATCGATGAAAGAGATCGTTGACAAAGAAACTTGACTAATCCAACTTTTAGCAGACCATGCTGATTTTGAGTAATTATGGCTGGATCCTGGTTTTGGGTTTCCTACATATCTCAGGTTACATGAGAATTCAGACCACTTGTAGTTTAAAACGCTTGATTTCACACAGGAATTTGAACGAATTCAAAAGCTATCCCAATATCGCATTATGGACAGATTAGAATGCTTGGGAATGAGATTTAGGAACAAATGTTGGAATACAGTTGAGTCTTCAAAGTTGAGCCCACCTATATATCCTTGGACCCAGGAATCAGGCTGCTTGTAGTTTGACTCTATCGGTTGAAGAGGAAATCCCTTATTCGGAGATAACCTCTGGTTCAGGAGGAGTGACAACAAGATTGAATTGTGAAAAAGAGGCTTGCATCCTCTTAACTGTAAATGTGGTACACTTCATATCCATAATTAAGACTTTACATGGACATAATTTCCAAAACTCTTGGTATATCGTCACTCGGATTGGAAGATTGCTTTCGGTGAGAGTTGAGATTACCCAAAGACAAAACAGAAAATGAAATAACTAACTCACAGAAAACACCCACATGCCTTCTGAAGGGGTGTGGTTAGATGGTGGTGGTAGTTGCTTCTAGCTCTTGTTCGAAGGGTTTGACGCCCCCCTTTCAGACCATGTCCCAATTCTCTGCTAAGAAAAAGTTCCACGTTGTGTTGCGTCCTACTTGATGACGTCCACTCCTGTGGTTGCTTTGAGAATTTCATCCTTTCGGATGCTCTCGATATTACTGAAACAAAATGTTAGTAAAAATATAATTTGAACTAGAGATGAAATTTTTACCGTGTTCGATATTTATTTTTCTCTTCCGCGTGATAGATATCGAATCATTATGAAGCAACCATCGTATGTTCCTTTCGGCAACTTGAAAAATAAAATAATATTAATGATCATGCGGTGGCTATCTCATCAGTTGGAGATAAAACGTCCACATTGGTATGATAGATACTGAATCAATATGAGGAAACCATTATAAGGTCCTTTCGGCAATTTGAAATAAAATAGCCTTGATAATCATGCTGTGGCTATCTCGACAGCTGACCACGCTCTTCATGAATCAATAATAAAAAATAATCTTTGTTGGTGATGATCATGTGATGGCTCGGCAGCTGGAGATAAAAATAGCCACGTTCTTTGGCAATAAATCAATATGGATAAACTTTTGTATGGTTCTTTCAGCCACTTGAAAAATAAAATAGCCTTCGTAGGCGATAATCATGCGGTGGTTATCTTGTCAGTTGGAGATAAAATGGCCACGTTAGCATGACAGATAATGAATCAATCATTGTATGATTCCCTCGGCAGTTTCATGCGGTGGCTATCTTGGCAGTTGGAGATAAAACATCCACGTTGGCATGATAGATAATGAATCAATAATGAGGAAACCATTGTAAGGCCCTTTTGGCAATTTGAAATAAAATAACCTTGATAATCATGCTGTGGCTATCTCGGCAGCTGGCCACGCTCTTCGACATAATAGACAATGAATCAATAATAAAAAATAATCTTTGTTGGTGATGATCATGTGATGGCTCGGCAGCTAGAGATAAAATAGCCACGTTCTTTGGCAATAAATCAATATGAATAAACCTTTGTATAATTCTTTCGTCCACTTGAAAAATAAAATAGCCTTCATCGGCGATAATCATGCGGTGGTTATCTTGGCAGTTGGAGATAAAATGGCCACGTTGGCGTGATAGATAATGAATCAATCATTGTATGATTCCCTCGGTAGTTGGAAAAAACTTTCAATGATTCTCCTACGAGGGATACGTGATGGTCCCTGTTGGCAGTTGAAACTAAAATGGGCTTGTAGGTGATTCATGATAAGCTTTCAATGATTCTCCTGGGAGGGATATGTAATGGTCCCTGTTGGCAGTTGAAAATAAAATGACTCTGTAGGCAATTCATGATAAACTTTCCATGAGTTTTTTTTTGCGAGGGATATGTAACGATCCCTGTTGGCAGTTGAAAATAAAATGGCCCTGTAGGCAGTGCATGATATAAACCTCTCAGTAATTCTCCTGCGAGGGATATGTAATGGTCCCTGTTGGCAGTTGAAAATAAAATGGCCTTGTAGGCGATTCAAGATAAACTTTCAATAATTTTCCTGCAAGGGATATGTAATGGTCCCTGTTGGCAGTTGAAAATAAAATGGCCTTATAGGCGATTCATGATAAACTTTCAATGATTTACCTGCGAGGGATATGTAATGGTCCTTGTTGGCAGTTGAAAATAAAATGGCCTTATAGGCGATTCATGATAAACTTTCAATAATTTTCCTGCAGGGGATATATAATGGTCCCTGTTGGCAGTTGAAAGTAAAATGGCCTTGTAGGTGATTCATGATAAACTTTCAATGATTTTCCTGCGAGGGGTATGTAATGGTCCCTGTTGGCAGTTAGAGATGATAAAATAAACCTCTCAATGACTCTCCTGCGAGGGGTATGTAATGGCCCCTGTTGGCAGTTAGAGATAAAATGGCCTTGTAGGTGATTCATAAAAATGAAACTTTCAATAACTCTCCGCGATGCATGATTCTCCATAATACATGATAGATCGCTCTCCGCGATGCATGATCAATGACTCTCTGCGATGCATGATCAATGACTCTCCGCGATGCATGATCAATGACTCTCCGCGATGTATGATAAATGACTCTCCTCGATGCATGATCAATGAATCTCTGCGATGCATGATTAATGACTCTCTGCAATGCATGATCAGTGACTCTCCGCCGATGCATGATAAATAAACCTTTCGTGATGCATGATAAATGAATCTTTCCATTTCTCTTCGTAATGCAAATGAACCTCTCCATTTCTCTTCGTAATGCAAGATAAATGATAAATTACTAGGGATTTGGAAGAGGCCAAACTATTTACGCCTCAGCTTAACCTTGTAGATAAACCTACAAAAATTTCCTACAACCACAGAAAATTTCTCAGTTTCAAAAGTGAACTAATCTTTTATAAATGGTTGGGGTTTTAAGCAAGATGAAACTATTCACGCCTCAATTATTGTCTTGTAGATGAAACCTGTGAAAATTTTCTTGCATCCACAGAAAATTTTATAGTTTTAAAAATTGATCTGTGTTGATTGCTGGGGATTTGAATGAGACGGAGCTATTCGCACCTCACTGTTCTCTTGTAGACAAGACCTGCAAAATTGGCCTGCATCCATAGAAAATTTCTCAGTTTTAAATGTCTGCGCTAAATTGATAACGACCTGAGTAAGGCGAAACAATTTATGCCTTGGCTGGTCCTTTGGAGGATAAGGCCTGCAAAATGTTCTCTTGCAAGAAATTTGCCTATACAAAATTTCCCTGCAAAAATTCTCTCTGAATCCACAAAAAATTCTTTAGTTTCAAAATGAATTAGTTTTTGACAAATTATTGATAACTTTAGAGCTTCAGCTGTGCTTTTGCGAAAAATTTTCCTGCATCCATAGAAAATATCTTAGTTTCAAAATGAATTGATTTTGACAAGTTGTTGGTGACCTGAGCGAGATGGAACTATTTATGCTTCTGTTGTTCTCTTGTAGGTAAGACCTGAGCGAGACAAAATTATTTACGCCTCGGTCGTTCTTTTGCGAAAATTTCCCTGCACCCACAGAAAATTTGTTAGTTTAAAAATGAGCTGATCTGGAAAATTACTGGCAACTTGAGTGAGGCGGGACTGTTCGCGTCTTAGCTGCTCTTTTGTAGATAAGATCTGCAAAAATTTTCCTACATCCAAAGAAAATTTCTTAGTTAAAAAAATGAATTGATTCGTGTTGATTCTTCGATTGTCTACTCCTTGCCTTGTCCTCGATGAATCGTTTTGATTTTCCAACGAAAGGTAGACATAAGGTAGAAAAATATGACTTTCAAATTTGTAGCGATGCTCAGCAAAATTTTGAGGTCGACCTCAAAATTTCTTTCCCAGTTTCTGTTGTCAGGGATTGCCAACTTATCACAAGCACCTTGAGAATTTTTGAGATCTTTCTAAAAAATTCTGTCCCAATTGAAGTTTCATTGTGCTCCAAACTTCAATTTGTTGTAGAAGACTTCTTTGTTCAGAATTTTTGAGTTCCTTTCAAAAATTATGTCCTAGTTTCCTTTCTGGGAGTATGACCGAGCCGTCGTGGCGCCTACGTATCCCGTTGAGTCAGGAATCAGGTCAAACATAGTTCCCTCTCGGGGTAGAGAAAATACAGATTTTGAAATAAAAAGTTGACCGAGGCCGACATAGCCCACCTACGTATCTCATTCTTGAGAATTCAGGTCAAATGTAGTTCATTCTGGACTTTGCACCTAGTGAAATAAGGATGATCGGCCACAGATCAATTCTAAATTACCTGCAAGAAGAATTACTCAAAAACATACACATTACTTTCTCCAGATTAACAGGTAATATAGGATAATGCACATATATTACTGAGCATACAATTGTTGCTTTGTTCGAGAATGAACTAGCCCACAGATACACGAGTTATGGTAAATAGGCAGGACTTTGCCTATATGATTTTAGCAGTGGTAGACCAGGAAGGTTGATTCATGGCAAGTCAGATTTTCTTATATTTGACAATGTAGACTAGGGGATAATGAGCTTCTGGAAAGGTGGGGAATAAAATTCTGGAAAGATAGGGAAAAATACGCTTCTGTAGAGATAGGAAAAAATTACGCTTCTGGAGAGATAGGGAAAAATAGGCTTCTGGAGAGATAGGAAAATACACTTTTAGAAAGCTGGGAAAATGCTTCTGGAAAGCTGGGAAAATATGCTTATGGAAAGCTGGAGGAAATATGCTTCTGGAAAGCTGGGAGAAAATACGCTTATGGAAAGCTGGAAGAAAATACACTTACGAAAACCTGGAGGAAATACGCTTCTGGAAAGTTGGGAGAAAATACGCTTATGGAAAGCTGGAGGGTCAGGCCTAAGAGGCTGCCTACATATCTCACGAAGGAGAAATCAGACCTTACATAGTTCAAAACTTGAATATTTTTGATTTGAAATGAACGATTCACTTTTGTCCAATGAAAGGGTAAAATTTTAGAACTTTGAGGGTGAGTTTGATTTTGTTGAGAAACTAGAGACTCGAAGAGTATTTGAACGAACTTTTGATAGTGTCTTGATTTATGTGCTTAATGGATTCTAGAAAACCTTGAAGAGGAGTGGACTAGTAGACTTCAAACAAAGCAACATAATCGCACAAATAGTTATATCACATAAAGAGATATTGCGTGCCCTAAACAAATATGTGACCCTTTTGTGCCAAGGGTAGGCCTAACGATTTGAAGGATATATACGCAGTTAAAACGTTCCATTGCCCCAAAAATATTTATATAAGCCTTATAAACTTAATGGAGATACATGATATGGGAAAGGGATACCAAAAATAATCAGTCCCATACAGGGGTATGGTCCTAAGCTAAATCTTTGTGGAAGATTTCTCGTTCTTGGATTTCTCGACGTCTTTGGATGTCTTTGGATGTAATATCCCTATCATGTGTTATTAAAATGACTCCCAACTCCAGGGACAAAGGTTCGTCAAACAACATATACATCCTTCAAATATAAACACATAAGCATGATCATCCATTTGGGCCGGGGGCCACTTTGAACTCAAGGCGGTCTTCCCAATGGGCCCAACACGCCTTACGTGTTGGGTCGTCCTAGGCCAATGCTTAGATCGTTGGGATTTGGCTTCGCTCTACCTTAGGTGTCTAAGAGTGGCTTCTGAATTGACCGGGTACCCAGGCGGACAACCTCGGCTGGAAATTCATGACAACCATAGCACGAAACCGTTAATTGTAACTTATTCTGAGAGGGTTACATATTTGGAAATCCGGCTGCGGGATCACATACCATTTTTTCCAAATACACAACATACAATAGGAAGTGCCATGAAATGCAAATGACAGTTTAATATCAAAATTAAATGAATAAAGCAAATAAACAATATAATCAAACAAAACATATAGTTAGTCAAACAACATAATCTAATGGTTAGAACCTAATTAAGTCCCCTGTGGAGTAGCCATTTCTGTTATACCGAAAAATGGCTTTTTGAAAAAAAAATTTTGAAAATCAAAATCAGTTCTAACTCAATTAATTTGAGAAAAACGAATCCTCGAAATTCGAAAGAAAATAGAGTCGCCACCTAGTTTTAAGGATAATTAGGAAACCAATAAACATTTAAAAGATCTACCAAACAAATCTTTTAAATCCAAAGAAAGGGTTCGGATTCATATTTTCACTTCGAGAAGGTTTTACGCACTCGAAATGGCCGCTAAATGCGGTTATCCGACGATTAAGAGATTTGACTAACTTTTGATTTAAAAAAAGTTGACTGATTTTGAAATTGATTAATTTTGAAAGGATTACACTGGACTTAACTAATATTGAAAGCAATTGACCAATTGACTAATCTTCAAAAAAATTGACTATGTTTGAAAATTAAATTAAATGCAAAATCATATTTTATTTTTTTCTTTTGATTTTATTATTATTATTTTTTGTTTTTTTAATCTTTTATGCAAATACTTTCCAAAACAACCTAAATGGTTTGACATGCTGGGGAATTCAATTAGATTGAAACCAATAATGAATAAAATGTTAGCATCCAGGAAAATACAAATTTATATAGAAATAAAAGAAGAGAGTTGACGATTCTGGGCCTTTGTCCCATTTAAATCTTTGTTGCCACTTTTGGGCTTTTTCCTTGTGCTGCTGTATATACACATGTATATCAATGCATATAGTGTATATAAGCCTCCTTCGGACTTTCAATCCTGAGATTGGCTCCACGGCTCTATAGAGTGCTTCTCCAGACTCGACAAAGGGATATTGGGCCTCCATGGCCCAGGGAATGTAGGACGGGAGTCCAAAATGGGCTAGGAGGATCATTCATGCGAAGAAATAAAATTAAGGATTAGTAAGAGACTCAAATTTATCAATACTAACACATAACGGACTATACTGACTCTCATAAAACAAACTGAAAAAGCAGGACATTAATCCGTGAGCAAAACTTCACTATTGAAATGCCAAAATAAGCTACTGAAAGTACTAAACAACTGATTTCAGCATACTAGATTTCCTAGAAAAATCCTAAGAGATAAGGGGAACCTTAACATGAGAATGAGGTACATAACAGAGGTATAAATCAACATATCACATGATTAGTGGCCTCATATTAACTGGTGCATTATACAATCAAAGGTATGCTTTTCAAAATACTTGTGCAGGTGAGTTTCAGTAATCAAATGATTTACAGTTGATTCAAACCATACATCACTTTAATTTCTAAAGAAAAGTAAGCAAACAGTCAAGCTAAGGAATCAGGTAGTTGTTTGATTAATTGTAAAAAAAAATAAAATTCAAGCCACCACAACCAGCTTTGAAACTGGAAACAGATAGACTAACAAAGGGCCGAAACTAATCGTAAATCACAAGTACTAGATCATAACAAATCAATCTTTTCACTTGTTAAATGAGAACACCCACTGTGAAGCAATAGAACAGGAACAAACCAATAGATATAACATGAGTTAAGCCAATTTATATTTTCTTTAGGGATGCTGGAAATAGGGAGCTACAACAAGAGAACCCAGAATCTGCATATGCATATAACAAAGCGAATCTTTATCGACTAAACTAAACGGCATTCTACTAGGAACACATGGACGAATCAACCACTATCTTATGAATCTAACCATTATTTATCCTTATAGACATGAACTGCCCTGATTAAGGTGAGTTCCTGGCACTATTATAACATAACCCATGGACAAATCAACCACTATGTTAACATACAAAACCTGAGAAAGGAATCATTTTAGACATATTACATCTAGAAATACCTCGAAGTCTACTAACATGTCGTACTCATGAAATCAAATGGATGACACAGACTCTCAAGACTTGATCAAGGCTGAGAATAATTTACCGACAATTAACAACTAGTTAACAACAAAACCACAACATCTACTCGCAATAACAACACACTTCCATTCAGAATAAACAAGATGCAAACATGATGACTTCGATATAGCTTCATGGATTCATATTCGAACACAACA
>JAOTQR010058665.1:0-14064 GCA_025774065.1 Solanum ossicruentum | reverse complement strand
GTCTTTAGAGGAGGCACACTATCATTGGCAACCCTTGTATTTGAGCCTTGATTTTGATAGAAGCAACAATTACCACCCCTACTACTTGAGTTAGAGAACCCACCATCATGGCGAGCCCTCTTAGAAACTTCATTCTTCTTTCCTTAAGCTTCTCCCATTCAATTTGTTCCATATATGTCATGAGTCTAGAAATGTTCATCACCCGGCATAGACATACAACATTCTTTCACAGTCTAGAGAGAAATCCGTGAGCTAAATTTGTGCAATCTTGTATAGGGGTCAACTACTAGTGTAGGAGTATATTTTCAGAGCATAGTAACTGTAAGAAATATTCCCTCACACTCATACTAGCCTAATTAAGGTTAATATACACGATCAATTTGACCTACCTAAGTTCAAGAGGAATGAAATGATCTAGGAAAGCAAACTTAAACTATTCCAAACCTACTCTGTCATCCCTAACTCTCTCAGTCAACCATTGAGTGTACCATAATTGGGACACACCCTTCAACTTACAAGTAGCTAGTCCATCCTTCCTCTTTGAAGTCACCCCCATGATAGTCAACACATTTTAGATCTCATCCATAAATTCCTACGCATACCATTAGCTCTTGAACCACAAAATTCAGAAGGATTCACATTAGTGAAGTCTCTCACCTTTGCGGCCAGGGTAGGTATATGTGGAGGAGGAATGACTTGTCTAACTTTGTTCGTGACAGCTTGGGACAACATGGGAAAAGCAGTCTGAAACTCATCTTGAGTCACTGTATCTCCCATGGCCTCTTGGGGAGCTCCGTTCTCATCAACAGGGGCCAATATTATTTGAGGGGCTCTTCTTGGAGGCATCTTCTGTAAGGACATCAAGGACATTGACAGAGTTAGGAAACCACAATACATGTTCCATGGCACGATGTCAATAATGATAAAGTAAGACATTTCCTAAATGTTCCTCATAGCCTCCAACTCATAGGTATGTTGCCCTTCACAACTAATAATAGGACTTCACATGACACGATATGCTAGACTCCAAGGATCATGTCAAAATGTCAGTACTATCATACCATGCTTGTTATGACCTGAGCCTAAGCCATAGGTGTGACATAGTGAATGAGAACCCGAAAGTCCCCAAACAAGCCTCATACCAAATTTAGCCATGTCATTGGTTAGGAAGTGTGGCATAGCATTAATATTCAAGACAAAGGGGTATGGAAAGTAGGATGAAATCTATGGAAATAGGGGCAAGGGACTGCCATCACATAAATTCAACAAGTAAGTCTAAGGGAAAAGGGGCACAGGATGCACTCTATGGAGAAGTAGGGACATAGGACATTCATCAACTTTCCATATGTCACATAAAACACAACATGGGATAAGGACTTGGGAATAAAATTCATAGATACATAGAGTAGCATGATTCATTCATAACAAAATGTCTAATTATTCTTCTAATCATAGTGGGAGGGGGACCAAGACATGTTTTGAGATCACCCTCAATATAAGCAACTTAAAGTAAGCATAATATAGCATAGGTAGACAGAAGGTGGGTATTGTCCTTAGAGTAAAGGACTCAACACAAGCAAACATCTATAGATTTAATATAGTCCTGAAAAGGTGGATGAGAAAAGTCTCCGATCCCAACATGGTTAGATCGTGTAGGCCAAAAGTAAGCATTACTACGTTTGAATATACTAAGTATGCGGGCATGTAATGCATATGAAAATGATAACCTGCATTTTAATGATAGATCACAAGGGCACATAGATAAAGAATGGAGTATATAGGAATGAATACCATAAGAATATGCCTTAAAACCATGATGAATGATTACCATAATATGTCAACATAGCGGGGATGAGACTTTAACTGATATGTAAGACAATGCGTATCACAACCCAAAATTTTAAGTCATGATAATGCCTAGTAGATCTTGCCTATAGGAAAGCCAACCCTAACCTAATGTACCTATCCTGAATCACTAAACATGGTCATACTAGCTATATATAATAACACAAGCACAACCTACCCAGAATATGGAAGTCAACTGCAAAGAGCTACTATAGAGACAAGTAATCAGACACACACACAAATATACATACATATATATATATATATATATATGTATATGTATATATATAACATACATTATCAAGAGAAACTCCTTCATATACAAGCCAGAACTATAATGTATTAGGATAATATTTGAATAAAAAAGATGGCCACCAAGACAAAAGGAGACTACAGAGTGTCCAGAGTAGTTGATGCTCACCAACATCTCCTAAATCATCCATACGCCCTCAACTCGATCACCATGTCTAGTATGTGGACCTGCACCATGGGGAGATATAGAAAATTGGGGTGAGCATCGGTAAAAGGCACACAGTAGGTATTATCGATAGAATGAGTATTATATAGTAAATATAGAATGCACAAATATAGAAAGCTGCAATAAAGCTAGGAAATATGAACTCAGGCTAACAGTGAGTTTATTAGTCAAATCATCGTATCCCAAAGGCCAGAACCAAGTAGCGTATCACAACCCAACTATCAAACTCACAAATTTAAACCATACTATTTGTATCACATGGTCAAAGTGTCAGGATGTATGAGGGTGTGAGACACCAATATATATAACTTTACATCCCGTGTTCACCATAGGCCTAGAAGGTACACCCACACACAACCATGGTGCCAAATGGGGCTCTGGTGGAACTCGTGTAGAATAGTGTGACCTCTGTCGGCTCATGGCATCCATCTCCTGATCCTTTATCAGAATAAAGTAGGTCCTAAATATCATTTTGGTGTACGATACCTCAATCTAGCTCCTATATATATAATGGTTGGAAGAATCCCCCGTGGGAGAGCTAATCCCTAGAGTCATTACATAACAAGTCACCCAATCCTTGAATATATATTGTGTCTGTCCATTGCACCTGATCCTATAGGCCACCCTAGTTCCACCAGTGTATATGTAATTGTGTGGCTCTATGTATAGCAATTCTAGGGCAGCATTGGCTAAAGCTTAAGCTTTGGCCCAAAGAGAATGGATAACCAAAGGTATCTCACCTATCTTACAAATTACACAATAGCCTAGCTGATAAAAATAGTAAATCACTAAGGCAACAATGTGTCGGCCCACTGGTAATGTGACAATCTCAAGGACAAGATGGTAGACTAATAAAATGATCTATATAAATAATTTCTCATACCACATACAACTCAAATACATAAAGTTCCCTTATAAAAGATAGCTCAATGAATCTCGCGTGATATGGCGTACATCTTCCTAGTAAAATCACTTACTCGTATCTAACCCACCAAAGGTTCGACATTACCTTGTCTATGTCAAGAGTCATAGTGCCTAGTAAGAACCATATGCAACAATACTTCTGCGAATACAATAGGTTTCCTAATGTCGGATAAGTTCAACATGTGTACCAGGGACTAACAGTTGTATAGGCACATGTATATATATCACAGAAACAATACAGAATCATATCTAACCATAGGCAAGTATATCACAAGCTAGCCTTTAAAAGTATTATGTTTAATTACGGTTGGTCATAGTTGTACAACAAGTATCCAGAATAACCAAAGCCAATAGAATTATATATACATCAAGGCAAGTTCACAACCTAGAATATAGACAACAGCTAGCCTTACAAGTATCATAAATAAGTAGCATCAAGCAACAAACGTTTACAGACCAGAATCAAGCAAAGTATACATACCTGTCACACGGCATCAATCTATATCCACCCTTTTTTCGAGCCTTTCTTTAGTTTAATATTGCAAGAACTCAACAAATATAATAGCTACAATTAATTCACAACTCTACATAGACATGATCATCCTACATCATCATATATAACATACACTCAATGGATCTAGACCATAACATATCCACATTTTTCAACTCAGTCTAAAGGTTAAAGAAGCCTAGCCTACCTGGAAAGCGGTTTCTAATGATCCTAATTAGTCCACTCTAGCTTTTCCCTTCCTTATAACCTCCAAATGCTGCTCAACTATAAAAATCTTAATCACAAGATCAGAATAGCTAATTTGGTTGTACAATCTCACGAAATGAGGTAAATTGTGTCAATTATGAGTACAATAGGAAAAAATGAGGTTCACACCTAAAATGCCAAACCAACCATCGTAAAATAATCTTTGTGTCGCCCCGAGTATATACCCTAAAATTAAGATCAAAACAAGTCCAAGAACAAGGAGAAACAATAGCGAAGTTACTTTTCTTATCTAAAATACACACTATAAACACAACTTCTTGATTTAATTCTCTAAAAATGCATCAAATTATCATGATCCAAACATACCACAGTGTTGCTCTTGGAAAATTCAACTACTTAGACACAAATTTCACTTAATTCTACTGATAAAAGATCAAAATATTGCAACATAAAATTTTTTATACTTTAATATGTAATCAATTAATATAAAAGTTACATCAAAATTTATGCCAAAACTATAATCTGATACACCCACGACGTTCCTTGCAAAACTCCATACAACATAGGCTTTTGAATTGCTAAAAAAAGTTGTAAGTCAATTTTTATGCTTTTTGAAAATTTCCTCTTCAAAAACCTTCGCGACTAGGCCTTTAATAAGAAGGCCACATCACCTAGCCCCACTACCTTTTGTTAACGCGGGTGCCAGGCTGCAAATGCAAACCTTGACACATGCTAGGCCCCCTTAAATATGGGCAAGGGTGCCACATATGTGTGCCTCTAGCATGCTGGCCTCCACAAATAAACCAAACTCTCCGCGAATACAGAGGGTTTATTTTTCTGTAGTTGCACCAACTACGTCTAAAACTTTGTCGGGGCATTCCCAGGCAATCTAATGTTCATTATATACAAATGAATAGTATAACCATATGAATTATGATATTATGAATCTAATGGAGTAGTTACAATTCCCAACATAGTATCCTATCATAAAATGAGGGTCCTACTTCGTTTCGACTAATTTTTGCTAAAAGAACTAAGGGGGTCATAATACACTCAAAAGTCCTCTTCATCTAACGACAGGTTATTCTAGCAATATTTGATATTTGGAAACTAACTACTCTATCAGAATTCTATCTAGAGCATGTTTACCTGTTTACAGAAAAGTAATTTTTTTCACTTACTTTAGAACTAATTTTGCAACTTCTGGCTTAAACTCATATTGGAACACCCAAATCTTAGGCCAACCACACTCCTAGCCTAATTCAGGCATTCCCAAATTAATGGAACCACTATAATTTCATTTCGAGGTCATTTACTAGGACATTAGCAGTAACCACACATTTATAGTTATATCTTCTAATTTAGCTCCAAAACCTATATAAATCACAAACAACTCATCAAATAACCATGCCAACAGCCCCAATAAGTCAAAAATAGTCTGATGCTGCAATGCACATGCTCAAATCAATGGAATAGTCACAAAAATATGGAAACTAACTAGAGGTTCATTATAACATTCCTAACTAATAGAACTTTTATCTGCAAAAGTAAGGATAAAGACATAACTAATGACTCAAATAGGCAGGGTACTGCTCCCGTAAGTCTCCTTATAACTCCCATGTAGCCTCCTCGATTGATCGGTGATGCCACTGACCTTAACCATAAATATGGCTCTAGAGTACAATAGTCTTATATCCATAACTAGAATAGTTATCGACTCTTAAACAAAGGGTTGATGGCTGTCTAACACGAATGAATTATACTAATGGAACATCAATACATAAAAGATGGTATGCAGTAGAATAACCTAGAGTTAGGGCTAACTCATATTTAACTTGCCTTACCCTTCTCAGAATCTCAAAAGTCCTAATTTGTCGAAGCCTAAGCTTACCCCATCTAATATAATACATGACCCTTTTCAGGGGAGATATCCCCCAAAACACTCTTATCTCCAAATCAAACCTCAAAAATCAGTGTCTACAATCGACGTAGCTTTGTAGCTAACTCTGAGTTATCCTCAGTGCATCCTAGATAACCCGAACCCTAGCTAAGGCATCCTGCAATAAGTTTGTATTGTACAATCTGACCATGTAGAACCAAACCACCCAATAGGATTATGACATAGTAGACAATATAGTGCCTAGAATAGGTTATCTAAATGATGGTGTGATAGTTGTTATTATATGCAAACTCAACTAGTAGAAAAAACTTGTCCCGTGATCCCCAAACTCTAACACATAAGCTCATAGCATATCCTCCATTACCTGTCTAGCGTACACGAACTAGTATGTGGTCTTGGGATGAAATATTATTCTCAGATCAACCCAGGTGCCTTGCTCTCGCTAAAACTCCCTTTAAAGGTTGAAGGTAAACTGTGACCCTCAGTTAGATTTGATAGAAACTGCCCCTTATATAATCAAACTAACCCTTGAATATAGATATGAGCTGATTTCTCTACTAAAGGTAGAATGGACAGTGTGGAAATTTGTAGATTTAGTCAATCGATACACTATAACAAAAGTACTACTAAAACCATTAGAAATATGGGGGAGTCCCACAAGAGAGTTTGTAGTGGGATGTTCCCACTTTCACTATAAAATGGGTAATCGCTGAAGTGTCCTGCCCGATCTCTAGTGCTCATCCATTACTTGCTTTCAACTAAGATGATACGACACATAATTGACAATTTCATTCTTCATACCATCCCATCGATAATGCTACCTCAAATCTCGATACATCTTCACCAGAACTTAGAGCATAGTATATTGAGTATGTGCCTTACCTCGAATCAACTGTACCAAGTACAACACTCTAGGAACACATAATTGGCTGTCAAATCTATGGACTCTATCTGAATTAACGGTAGCCTATTCACAAACACATTGGATGACTCTATCTCTAAGGGACACTAACATCTTATCAAAATGTCGGGCACAAATCCGATCAACCAATGAAGATTGAGACCACATGAAGGACAATACTTCGCTAGGGTCTAAAATGTCTAGTCAGACTAGTCTGTTAGCTATCTATTGGATGTCGAAAGGTAAGGGTTGCACCTCTGTGTCTAGGGTGTTCTAGACTGTCTATATTTACAACCTTCTAACACAAGTCACCTGCTATAATTATTACATTTCTCAGATGTCATAAAATAAAGAGATTATAATCAGCCAATAGCTCGATCCACCACCTCTACCTCAAATTGAAATCCTACCTAGTCATAGTATATCACAAACTCTAATGGTCTGTAAAAATATCACAATGAATGCCATATAGTGTCTCCATATCTTGAGCGTAAACGTTATCACCGCTAACTCTTATATATGTGTGGGGTAGTTATGGTTTTGTTTCCATAACTGACGAGAAACATAAGTGATAACTTGACTCCTTCGTGTCAACACACAACCTAACCACATGCGGGAGGTATCAAAATATATAATAGACCTATCCCCCACAATAGGGAAGGTCAAAATAGTAGCACTAGCCAATAACTCTTTCAACCTAAGATAACTTGTCTCATAGTCATCAGACCATACAAATGGCAACACCTGACGAGTCAATTGAGTCAACAGAGCTGCAATGGTGGAGAAGCCCTTAATAAATTATTTGTAATACCCTGCTAAGACATAATACTCTAAACATTTATACAAAAGTAGGCCTATGTAAGCCATGAAACACCTCAATCTTAGCCAGATTGATGTGTTACCTCAATGCACCTAAACTCTATGAAGTAGGCATTGTGATAATCGTCGTATATTTTACCCAATAATGAGTTGGGGTCAAACCATAAGGATTGGTTGTTCGAGTACATAAGTATCAAATTAAACTAAGGAATGGTAGTGGTAAAATAGGGGGTTGCAACTAACATAAAACTAGAAATTGATTATAAGATTCGATTTAAATAATCAATTTAGAGAGATTGTCGGGGATGTGTCAACATGGAACGAGGAGTTAATATATGGGTCAAGATACTTGAATAAATGAGTTAATTATATGTGAGTACACTATAATGACTTGTAACCACAATTTCAAGTCAAACAATAGTGACATTTCACATGAACTATTTATAGCTTCACATGCGAAATCACTATAGGACACACTTGTCCTAAGCAATTTATTAGAAAAACTTCAACTACTTTAGCCATTGAACCCAAAACAAGGCATTCAATCAAAACCCCAAATGATTAAGTCAATCACACCTATTGCCTACTCTAATCTTTCATATTAATGAAAGAACTGAAGATCTAAAGATAGCCAATTGTTTGAAACCTCAAGATTATAAGTTATACATGGAAATATGTATGAAATCACTAAAGTTAATAGCAAAACATTAAATTTAGATTAGTCTCATAATATAAATCAAGTACTCATATTAGAACATACCCCCAAGAGTAAGAAATTAATATCAATGTATGTAGCAATAGATGTGGCTAAGAAAAATTAAAAAAGAAATAGGAAAGAATTTCTTCTCCTAATTCTTAGAATCCTCTTCCCAAACATCAATTTCGAAACTCTTCTTCCTCAAGATGAATGCACCTTTTCTTCAGGGAAGGTTTTCTATACTCTATGTGTAAATTGTGATATGAATTGATATATATATTATGCTATGTACAATGTCTTTTCCAAAATCTATTTATGTTTGTGCATATTTTTCTAACTTGAAGCATATTTTCACCATTCAATAGTCAAGGTCCACTATCGCCGAGCACTTTTATGGTATGTCGAATGTGCACTTGTCCACCTTTTACTACATCAGCTAAAGGCTCTGCGCATTGCAACTTTATATGACCCCACTGTGCATTGCCAATCTTGTTTAATAATCCACCGAACCTATACTAGCATTTCCTTTTTGCTCCACTCATGAGGGTTTGGACACTGTAACATTAGGTGGTCGGTATCACGAATTGGTGATCCACCGAATGAGCCAGCGATACCTCTTTTGACCACTTCTTGGTAATTCTTACTCCTTTTCTTGCATTGCTGAGTATTTCCCATCGATGCACTTTTATCTTCTTTAATGGCATAGAACATAAATGTTAATGACTATTTAAGGTACAATAGCATATAAAGGAAAATATTTCAATTTTTAAGCTCCAAATGATTCCAAAATATGAACCCATCCACATCCCCAACCTGAAATTTTATTTGCCTTCAAGTAAATCATATACCAATCATTCCAAAGCTTAATGATTGTATATAGGGCCACAAGGAGTATCACATACAATCCTCTTTTGTCATCAATCTTTAAGTCCCCTACAAACAACTTACGCAATTGTGAAGCCTCAAGAGATGAGTAAAGAGTGCTTAGGGCATATCTTTGCACATAATTGTTCATGTGGATGCTAATCAAAGGCCAAAACCATCATCATATACTCTCACAACAAAGAAGACCCTTATACACACAAAATGTGTATATGAATTCAAATTTCTAATCAATACTCAAACTCGCAAATGAGAAATGACATGGAAGTTCTGATCCATAAGCTTTCTCTTATAGTTCATCTGTATTCACCTGATTTCATCCAAACTAGGATCACAAATGACTTTTCTAGGGTTCTAATATAGCCTTAAGAATGTGTAGGACAGCATATGGGTAATAGTGGGTCATCCCTCCTTTAACTCTAGACACACTTTTTCCTCTCATAGTTCATTTGATCCTCATTCTTTTTCTTTTCTGATTTACATCTTTTTGCTTTTTGAATCCTAATCCTAGGTGTCCCCTTTGCAATTATCATTCAACAATTTTGGAGGGTCCTCATTTTAAATCAAATTTATTTTTTTAACCATTTTTCGTCTTTTGTTTTTTCATCAAGTAGTGAATCCACCACTTGTTTTTTTTATGCTCCTCAATCTTTGCAATGGGAGACACCCTTTTTGTACCAACACTCCCAACTTTGGAATTCGGCCACTACATTTACTAATCAAGCTCAAAGATGGAATAGTGAAAAACAAGAAGGAAATATCTTTCCAAAGAAAGGTCAAGGTTGACAAGGTTGCAAAAGAAAGGGTTAAGGCTCAAAGAGGCTCACAAAGGACACAATCAATTTCAATGGAGGCTTATTTAGTCAAAGTGGACTCAAAAGAAACTAAAGAAGGCCTAAAGTCATCTTTCTAATTTTGATTCAACCAAGATACACCTGAAAATAAACTATCTAGTCTAAATGTCACAAACACGCCTTTCATTAATTTCATCCACTCACATGGAAAAATGGATCTGAATCTAAAAAATGACTAGGCAATACACACTCACAATTCACAATCATCACATATGAAAGCTCGATAGTAATGTAGTCAATTCAAGATGCATCAAATCCATTCATAAAAGACTAATTAGTGAGTTAGTACATACTCCTCGCCTATGGCACTATTCGAATCAAAGATATGGACCATTGATACTTGGATTACTAAGGACTAGAGGCACAATAAAATACTTTAGCAACGACTTTTCATATAGCATGGATTTTCCAAATATCCAAAAAATCATTCACAAACACGCATCACAGTCATCTACCAAAACAAAAAGAAAATTAAAAGAACTACTATATATTACAAAAAAAGAAGAATATTTACAAATAAAAAGTAAAGATTGTCTCAAATTTCCATCAACAAAAGCGAAAATAAGAAATATTTGGATTCTAATTGCTTAGCCCATTGTCTCATCGAAATCATAATATCACCAAAATAAAAATAAAAATAGTCATTCATCATCAACATCATCAAGGAAATATTGGGATTCTAATTGTTTGGCCCATCTCAAAAAGAAAACATTGCCCTCAAAGTATAAGAACAATAGGAATCATGTTAAAAGAAAGAAGTGAGAATTAGAATCCCCCTTATCATATCAATGTTGTTGTGATGGTGTTGGATTTGAAGAAGAGGTCACGGGGGCACTTATGCCCAAATCCTGTGATGCACCGTCCAAGATAATCTAAGGCCTCACAGGCTCTAGGTCATTTGCATCAGATGTTCCACTCATCCCAATCATGGAAGTATCTCAAAGGGACTCATTAATCTAAATAGCTATAATCTCCTCCTCTATCCACTTCAATTTATCAATCTACAATGGCAGTTGCACAACTCGTAAGGCATCTTCATCATCTCCAGGGAGTCTGGCATATTAACTCCTTCAATCCCAACACCTGGAATATCAATTCTTCTAGTATCCTCAAGAGCTATATTTTTAGCTTAACCAGATAGAATGTCCAGTAATTCCGATAATGAACTAATGCCTGTAACACTTTATAGTTGCCACCTCTTTCATCAACACATCATTGTTGGCTTCTATGGCTGACAAATCATCATTTGCACCATCCTTTTTTCTCAACAGCACTAACTCTATCAAACAAATTGTTCAACTCTATCCTGCAATCCTCCAAAATAACCTCCAATTGATCCATCCTTAATTTAAAGTCCTCAATCAACATCATTAGCTTCTATTTAGCCATTATTCTTGGTTATAGGCCTCGCAATCAGTTTAGGCAGCGTAAACTCAACTTGAGTAGCACAAATATTAGCCGTTTTGGTTAACTGGCCAATACTATAATGCTAGCCCTTCTAATTGGGGGTTGGTTGTACATAGACTAAGGATCAATCTATGTAACAACAAAAGGAAATGTAGAGAAGTGGAAGGAAATGAGGGAGAGGAAGAAGATATACTTGCCTCAGGTGTTGGCTCTACAGCACTAGACTCAAGAGTTATAACATCAACAAATAGTGTAAAATTAACCTGTTTCTTCCTGGCTCTATCCTCTTTATCTCTTTGAAATTCAGCCTCAATATGACAAATGCTGGTGGAGGCCGATAGAGTCATCTCAATATCAATCTTTTCATTAAATAGAACTCCAGCTCATCTGCATAACGTTGTGATAAAGCTAAGAGATAGAAGTGAAGTCTGGAGGTTTTTTACTCATGTGAGGATCTCAGAGGAAACAGTCGAACCAAGATTAAGTTTCCAGTGGTCCATGATGCATCCAACCTAAGCCACCTTTAGGTGTCAAAGAATCGACTAATTTTGAGATGGTATAAGGTTGCCACTAATAAACCCTGACTAGAATTATGCTGGAATAGTAAACTCTTTCTTTTCAATGATAGCTCCTTTCTCAACCCATGTAGGAGCAGGTATACCAATCATTGGGGACAATGTGCTTTGATGTCATAAAAAGTTTTCAACAAAATCATGTCATCCAAAGCATGCGGATATTGATATATGCATCCCAGTAGATCATTTATGTTAGTCTTGTAGTATGGGATGGGCACACCTCTATCGTCAACACTGTCTATTGGCTTTGGATCAACTTTCTTCATGCCCCTACTCTTCAGGATGACCAATGCATATGCCTCATAGATTACTCATACACAACATAGAATATAAGGTTCCCGAGGTATGCTGAAAGTTGGAAATTATGGAACTTCAACGTGTCCCACACCTAGGGCTACTTATCAATTACCCTATCAATTGATAATTATCTCTCTTCAAATATGGTTTTGAGCCCCACTATGTTTATCTTGATTAAGTGTATAAGGGATATTCTCTCAAAATTTATCTATGATGTTTGGAGGAAAGGATCATGGAGATATTTTGAGCTTGCCACAATTTGATGTCATTTGTGACTTGGCTCCAAAAATGGAGGATCATGAGTTAAGGATTCAAACTCCACTTGATCGTTATCTGAACTAATCCTGTCAACCCTAAGTGACCCTTCTTTATCACTTTAGGACACCCGCTTCTCTACCACTTTACCTTTTTCCATTCCCCGTTCTTCCCTAGTAGTGTCGCCTAAGTTACACCTCCTTTTAGAGGATAAAATGGTCATTGTCAAGAAATAGAACCTAACAAAGGTTAGAGTCAAACCCACTAAGAATACATAGACTCATAAGAATTCAATGACTGCAGTACAATTAGTTAACCCACTTACTTCCCCAAAGAGGGGTTTTGCAATAATTAATGGAAAGCTAAATTAACTACTACAAGAGTGAATTCAGCACGGAGAGAAACTAGCTTTTTGTATTCCCCATGAGTCCCTAACTTAGTATTACCTGATAACCTAATTCTTTTTTAGTGTGTAGCATGCAGAAAGGTAAGTTAACTTCATCAAGCCCTTTGGTCAAAGGTGCTAGGTGAATTTAACTATGTGACTTGGGCCATCTCCGCAGTGTGCATTACTAACCCTTACCTATTAGTCCCAGTACAATCTCCCCTTGGTGCAGTTTGGTTGATTAGACTAGAACACATCAATCAAATCCTGTTTATTAATCTTTTTTCCTATCCATTTCTACCTTAATCCAGCCTGTAAAACTAGGCGGATTCTAACGTACGGCACCATCATAAAATATTCAAAGAAAAGAGAGTTAATTAATACATGCACGCACACTTTCCAGGAATTATGTGTTATCCGATTTTACCCTACTAGTTCTTCATACTTCCTACAACTCTAGTTGTGGATTTAGCTACTAATGCTTTATACATATGCAAGAATTATAAATTGGTAGAACATAATTAAAAACTCAAACAATTGAGTTAAGAACAATTAAATCCAACTTCCAAGAGAAGCACAAGATTAAAGATGAAATTAAAGTCCAAGTGTTCTTAAAGACTCTCCAAGGTAATCTCAAAATATTTTCTTTCTAACTATTAAGTTCTCTGAGTAATATCTCAAAACACCTAAAAAATAACCTAATACTCTATTTATAATATGTAAAATACAAGTCATAAATATAATAGAATAACTGGTCGACATGCCTCACAAAAACGTTTACAAGCTATATTGTATCCCACAGCCCGTAAATGGGGTCTCATACAAAGATGCCGGAAAATTGGGCTTTAAGTTATGACACCTTTATATGACTCAGACTTTTAGGGAACGAACCATTTTCTATGTTTTGTAAAACATTCCATGATTTGTCTGTATATTTATAGAATCAACTTCAAAAAATAGCCCTTCACTAGAATTGTCCATGAAATCCACTTCACCACCCGTATAATGAACTATGGTTAGTAAAGGGTCTCGTACTGCATCAAAATTCATCAACTTTTGTATTTCTCCAAAAATTCAAGGCCAAACCTGTATTCCTGCAAATATAACACAAAAACATATAAACAAAC
>JAOTQR010058634.1:0-14065 GCA_025774065.1 Solanum ossicruentum | reverse complement strand
TGATGAGGGCTATAATTTACTACTTTCGTGGTATTGCTCTTCCCTAGGGTATATCCTCTTTATTTATTGCACTTGATGAGGGCTCTCTTTTGTTTATTGCACTTGATGAGGGCTGGTGATAGTATGCCTTTAATTCAACCCCTATTTTCCCTTACTACCATTAGCAAGTTTTTGCACTTTTTTTGTGCTATAATTTACTACTTTCAGGGTTATTGCTATAAGGGTTGTCTGATGAGTGCGTTGAGGTGCAATTTCCCTTACTACAATAATAAAGTTTTTGGCCTACTGACGAGAGTTCTGAATAGTGTTGGATGCATTTTTTGGAGTTTGGGGTTCTCTGATGGGAAGATGAGCTTCTCCATTGAGACCTGTTATTAATGCATCCAACACTATTCAGAACTCCCATCAACAGGCCAAAAACTCTATTATTGTAGTAAGGGAAAATCCACCTCATAGCACTCATCAGACAACCCTCATAGCAATAACCCCGAAAGTAGTAAATTATAGCACAAAAACAATGCAAAAACATGCTAATGGTAGTAAGGGAAAATAGGGGTTGAATTAAAGGCACACTATCACCAGCCCTCATCAAGTGAAATAAATAAAGAAAGCCCTCATCAAGTGCAATAAATAAAGAGGATATACCCTAGGAAAGAGCAATACCACGAAAGTAGTAAATTATAGCCCTCATCAAGTGCAATAAATAAGGGAATATACCCTAGGGAGCCCTTATCAGCCCTCATCAAGTGCAATTGATAAAGAGGATATACCCTATCAGCCCTCTTTAGAAGTAGTAAATCTGAAAACGGGCGTGATTTGGGCATGATTTTCAAATTAATTGATTTATATATATTAAAAGAAAATCATGCCCGTTTTCAAATTTACTACTTCTAAAGAGGGCTGACCTCTTTATCAATTGCACTTGATGAGGGCTGATAAGGGCTCCCTAGGGTATATTCCCTTTATTTATTGCACTTGATGAGGCTATAATTTACTACTTCCGTGGTATTGCACTTCCCTAGGGTATATCCTCTTTATTTATTGCACTTGATGAGGTCTCTCTTTATTTATTGCACTTGATGAGGGCTCTCTTTATTTATTGCGCTTGATGAGGGCTGGTGACAGTGTGCCTTTAATTAAACCCCTATTTTCCCTTACTACCATTAGCAAGTTTTTGCACTTTTTTTGTGCTATAATTTGCTACTTTCAGGGTTATTGCTATAAATAAATTGAAAAGAAAATCACGCCCAAATCACGCCCATTTTCAAATTTACTACTTCTAAAGAGGGCTGACCTCTTTACCAATTGCATTTGATGAGGGCTCCCTAGGGTATATTCCCTTTACTTATTGCACATGATGAGAGCTATAATTTACTACTTTCGTGGTATTGCTCTTCCCTAGGGTATATCCTCTTTATTTATTGCACTTGATGAGGGCTCTCTTTATTTATTGCACTTGATGAGGGCTCTCTTATTTATTGCACTTGATGAGGGCTGGTGATAGTGTGCCTTTAATTAAACCCCTATTTTCCCTTACTACCATTAGCAAGTTTTTGCACTTTTTTGTGCTATAATTTACTACTTTCGGGGTTATTGCTATAAATCAATTGAAAAGAAAATCACCCCCAAATCACGCCCATTTTCTAATTTACTACTTCTAAAGAGGGCTGATAGGGTATATCCTCTTTATTAATTGCACTTGATGAGGGCTCCCTAGGGTATATTCCCTTTATTTATTGCACTTGATGAGGGCTTTAATTTACTACTTTTGTGGTATTGCTCTCCCCTAGGGTATATCCTCTTTATTTATTGCACTTGATGAGGGCTCTCTTTATTTATTGCACTTGATGAGGGCTCTATTTATTTATTGCACTTGAAGAGGGCTGGTGATAGTGTGCCTTTAATTCAACCCCTATTTTCCCTTACTACCATTAGCAAGTTTTTGCACTTTTTTTGTGCTATAATTTACTACTTTCAGGGTTATTGCTATGAGGGTTGTCTAATGAGTGCTATGAGGTACATTTCCCTTACTACAATAATAAAGTTTTTGGCCTGCTGACAGGAGTTCTGAATAGTGTTGGATGCATTTTTCATCACGAACTCCACTTTCAAGCTTTTAAAATAACTACTTCACGATGCGCACCTCAATCACGCCTTACCACCTGGCCACCCTTTCTTCTTTTTTGCTTGCTTTTTTCTTTGACACCTGGACCGAGGGAAGGTGAAAAGACAACAGGTCGTTCAAGCATAAGGTAAGAATAACTCTTAAATCCTACCAAAAATATTGTATCATCAGGTATGGACATCTCATAACTCCTATCAAAAAGAATGTATCGTAACATAAGGACATCTTTAACCCTTATTGAAAAGATTGTATCGTAATGTAATGATTATCTTAACTCATATAGAAAAGATTGTATCGTAAGGTAAGGAAATCTTATTTTACCTACAAAAAAGGACACATCATAAGGTAGGGATATTTGTAACACTCTTCAAAAAGGTTATATCATAAGGAGAGTGGATGGTCTACCTTGGCAAAGTAGACCACTCCCTTATTTGGTGTGGAGTGAATACCGAGATTCCAAGTAGTAGCTCATTTCGTCTTATATGTCGGCTATGATCCTTTCCCGTCTATGTATGATTTGTTTGTTATATGGAAGTCCTCATGCTTATTTTGTCTAAGACATCGAGAATTTATTTCATATTGAGCTTATATCCATTGATAATGATTATTCATATTGCTTAATTATGCTTATATTCCTTATTACATTTGCACCCCTACATACTTAGTACATTCAAACATACTAACATATAATTTTTGCCTACATGATCTAACTATGTATGAATTGGAGATCCTTTCCATCATCCTCATCCGCTTGGTTAATCGGTTCGGTGAAGAGTTACCACTGGTGAGTCCTCCACACTCGGGGATAATATCCATTTACTTTCATGCTTTTATTTAGACTACTCTATTTTTGGATACTATCTTTAAGGGAGAGCTCGGGAGATGTCTTGGCCCCCGTTCCATTCGTATTTAGAGGTGTTGTTGGATATATAAGTCTTCTCTTACGAGCTTGACCCTTACTATATCTATGTAGTGTTGGAGTTTTCCCTTAGTCCCTTATTCCCTTTTCATTGTGAATGTTTGTTATGTTAATAAGATGAAAGTCCTAAGTCCCTATATGCCCCTATAGCATGAGTTGAAAGCCTCATTTTTCTAAGAAATTATATGCTACATGTTTATTGCTCTTTTATGCTTTCACAAAACCAAAGATATGTTGTGCATGCTTAAGAGGCTTATTTGGGAACCCTTCGACTTCCCATTCACCATGTTACGTATAGGCCCTTGGCTTAGGGCTTGACAAAGCTTTGTATCAGAGAACTAGGTTTGTAAGTGGTCCTCATAAATCTAACACACCGTGTTGACTAGATTCCTTTTCACGGTTGTAAAGCATGCAATAACTATGAATAAGAGACTATGAAGCATTTTAGGAAATGTATCACTTCTGCATGATCCATGTTGCATGGTACAGCTAAATCCTCAATGGTTTATTTCTCATTCCTACTGTTATGTTTTAGAACATGTCTCAAGATATTCTGAATGGCGGACAAGATGGTAACCATCCCTCATTTGAGGAACAACTTCCCAATAATAACAAAATAACAAATGTGGAGATTCGCGATGCTCTATGGTTATTAACAAAGTAGTAACTGCTCAACTCAACCAACAAGCAGGTACCCCAAAAATTACAAATGATAAAAGAGAGGAGAGGAACGCTAAGAGGGACCGAGTTGATGTTGCTTCATCTTGCACTAGTCTACTAGTGCCCAAGCATAAAAAAGGAAGGCTCCCTTTCTCCTTTTGTAAAATGTGTGTTAAGGAGCATCAAGAAAAGTGTTTGGCTGGCATGGAGGGTCGTTTCAAGTGTTGCAGTATTGGGAATAAGATGAGGGACTGTCTCGTGGACTCTGAGGAAGGGAGAAGGAGGGATCAATTTGATGGTATACTTTTATATGCTAAGCCCAGCAGTAATGGTCCACCAAATCCTCCTAGGTTCCTGAAATTTGGAAGGAATCTTGCTGGTACATGTTTAAGAAACACAGGTGCATGCTTTTGGTAAGGCAAGATAGGCCAAAAGATTCTTGACTCTCCCTATGCTCAAAGGAAAGGTAATGATGGTCATCCTCAAGGATATGATGCTCATGGAACTCAAAAGGCACAAGGTGGTGCCAAGGGTGGTGGTGTTATTTTTCCTAACTGTCGAAGGTGTGGGAAAAACCTTGGTAACATTTGCCGAAGTGGACCGGATGGTTGTTTTGGTTGTTGAAAGTGAGGCACCAATTCTCCAAGTGTCCTTATGTTGCTATAAGTTGTAAAGAAGGTTAAGTGATTCAAAGAGGGCAAGTCCAATATGCCCAAACCATAGGATGAAGTGCATATGGAAACCAATTCTATGATCTTCAAGAGAGGAAAGCGGTGGATGAGGCCCTTGATGTTGTCAATAGTATGTTAATGGTTTTATGATTATGATTTCTGTTATGTAATGGATTCATATGCCACTCTCTTATTCATTACTCCAATTGTTGCTAATAGATTTCGTGTGTACCCCGAACTATTATGTGAACTCTTTGAGTTGTCTACTCTCGGTTATGAGTCTAATATCAGTAGAAGAGTTTATAGGGGTTGTCCCATGTCTATATTGTTTAAAGCCTTGCCTTGTAATGTTGTTGAGCTTGACCTAGTAGATTTTGATATCATTCTTAGGATGGATTGCTTACATGCATATCATACTTCCATTGATTGTAAAACTCACAAGGTTAAGTACCAAACCTCTAATGAGCCCATCCTTAGGTTGGAAGGTCATAATCCAGTAGTAAAGGGTAGGTTCATCTCTTGTCTTAAGATTCGGAAATTGATTTTTAAGGGTTTTATAACCTAGCAAGTCACCATGGGGTGTACTAGTATTGTCTGTAAGTTTAAGGTGATGGAGTGAAAGTGAATCCCAAGAAAAAGGAAGTTCATTGTTTGGCTAAGTTGGTAGTTAGGTTAGATGAGGCCGAAAGATGGAGGGATGGAGGTTCTAGATTCTTTCAATCCTTCTTTGATTAAAGAGGTCAAATCTAAGCAGTACATTGGCCCCACTTTGTTAGAGTTAAAAGCATTGGTGAAGGATGGAAAGATAGAGGTTTTGTCCCAAGGGTACATGGTCTCCTTAGGCACCAAGGTAGGTTGGGTGTGCCAAATGTTGATAGCTTGAAGGATTTGATTTTGAAAAAGGCACATAACTCATCCTATTATATCGACCCCAATTCTGAAAAGATTTATGGAGATTGAAGGAGGCATATTGGTTGGGTGTAATCAAAAGTCTCACTCATGAAGAGAGTTTTTTTTTCTTTCCAAGAAGGGTAAATTGAGTCCAAGGGTTGTGGGTCCTTACAAAACATTGAAAAGGGTTGGTAAGGTAGCTTATTAACTTGAGTTACCTAACATATTGGAGTTGGTTCAGCTCATATTCCACGTGTCTATGTTGAAGAAGTGTGTTGGTGACCCAAACTCCATAGTTCCTTTCAAAGTTGTAGGTGTTGTAGATGAAAACTTGACACATGAAAAAGTTCTCATGGAAATATTTAATTGACAAGTAAAGAGATTGAGGAAGAGAGGTGTAGCCTCTGTTAAAGTTCCTTGGAGGAAGCAACAAGTCAAAAGTGTTACTGGGGAAGCTGAAGCTGACATGAAAAAAGTGATATCCCTATCTATTCCATTCTATCAAGCTAAGGGTACTACAGTCCTTCCTATCTTAGCACCTTTTCTACTTGCATGTCATTCTCATGTTATTTATACATGGTTATATGATTTTGATGTTGCATAATAAATGCTAGTTGAGATATAGTGTAAAGGTTTTCATGGTGCATATGTTGCATTTGGCATATGGTACATGTATTCCATTCCTTAGAGCTTACCTTAGCATATTCAGGGAGAAATCTTCCCAAGGGGGAGATATTGTAAGACCCCAACTATGAGAAGTAGGAAAAATATAAGAAATTAAGATTTCAAAAATTATTGGAATTGTCATCTTCTACAAGGAGGTTTTACGAGTTGTAAATCATTGTACGACCATAAGTTGATTCGTGGAACCTGGGGCAGGCTTTGTGAAATTGGAATCTTTCAGGTATTCAATCTACAATTCATTAGACAGCTCAAAAAAGCTTTTATGAGTTTTAGATCATGTTCTGGAATGTAAATCAAAGAAAGGTCTCTTAAAGTCTAAAAGACAATCAGATGAATCTCCTATCTACAACCCGTAGAATGGACCACAGCCTATCAAAAAGGCCTCGCAGTTCTGTCTAGTGATTTTAGTAGGGCAAGTTCAAACCTTCCCTATTCCTTTAAAAGCCTCATCTAGCCCCTTCATGACACCTCATACAATTCGAAGCCCCTCTATCATTAAGTTGAGTGCAAACAATTCCCATCGCCTAAGTTCTAACACGAGTTCACATATGTCTAATTTAATGATCATATCTCTGGGCCCAAAATAAATTAGATGTTGGGAGAACCATCAAATGAAAGCTTTTTGAATTACCTCTCCAACGCAACTAGTTTTACCTAATTCGGAGTTCAGACAAAGATGTTATGCCCATTTTAGTAAAGCACTGTTAGGCTGCCAGTTTATACGACCCTCCTTATAGGTCGTGGATTGACTTATGGACCATAAATGGGCTTTCATCGAAACTTTCTGGCAATTTTTAAGAGGGGTGGTTTTGTCCTTCACTCATACCCTAAGCCCAATATAATGTCATTTTGGCCTTCCAAAAATACTCTAAGTCTCAGAACTCTCTCAAGCTCTCTGAAGGCATTCAAGTGTGAGGGAAAGCTGGGTTTTCAGGTTTTCCATCTCCAATCAGATTTTGTCCATCAAAATCACACCAAGGTATGTGGGTTTGATTATGGGAACCTTCCTTCCCATTAGTTCAACCATTCCTCATCTGCATCTAGATGAAATTTATGGATTTTTATGGGTATTTTATGAACTCTTGCATATGATGTTACTATTGTGCATTCTATGATGATTTATTCTTATGCAACATCACAAAGTTAAATATCATGTCTAATTTATGGGTTTTTATGAGAGTTGACGAAGTCTTAAGTAGGTTTTAATTGGTAAATTGGGTTACTTTGAATGATTTTAAAAGAGGAACTTTATTTACACCTCTCCTAGCTTAAACATTGACCTTTGCATGATTTGACCATAAATGTATACCAACCACATTTTGACCAAAGATGTATTCCAAACATCCTATGTGGGTATAGGTCTTACGGTGTGACACCTGAGCTACTCTTTGTTGAATATTGATCTTTTTGGGATTATCCATGCTATGACTATAATTATGATGTTGGGGTTTGTGTAAGATGAGTTTCATTTTTCCATGTCCATTTTTGTGAGGATTATCTATATGATTACGATGGATTGATTAAGAATGATTCAAAATAATGATTTCTCACTATGTGTCTTGAAATATGATCTCTAAAAAAAATAGGATTTTACTATAATGTGGTGGCTTGAATTGAATGTCTTTAGAATGAATTGATCTCACTCCATTAAGTTGTACACTCTCGAATTGCATGATTTCAAACTTATGTGTATACTACCCACTGCTTTTTGACAAAATTATTTGAATAGATCCTATGTTGACGAAAGTCTTATAGTAAGACATGTGAATTATAAATATTATATATGTTGAAGGGCTATTATGCATGCTATGAGCTCATGAGAATGTTTTGGATCCTACAAATAATATGGAGCCCTTCTTTGATATTATGATATAATGGTATGATGATCTACTCTTATGATACTGCCATGAATTATGATGCTTTGTATAATATGCCTATGTATATAGATTTTGTATTCCTTAGGATTGTTGACCTAGCACCGAGAGCACCTTGGTTGGTATCCAATGCCCCTTCACCATGTGCCACTATAGGACATTTGTAAATCCTAACTAATTGCATCATAAGGTAAGGACACCTCTTAACCCCTACCGAAAAGATTGTATCGTAATGTAAGGACATCTCTTATCTCCTATAGAAATGATTGTATCGTAATGTAAGGACATCTTTTAAATACTACAAAAAAGATTGTATCATAAGGTAAGGACATCTCATAACTCCTACCGAAAAGATTGTATCATAAGTGAAGGATATCTCTTAACTCCTACTGAAAAGATTGTATCATAAGGTAAGGACATCTCTTAACTCCAATCGAAAAGATTGTATCGTGAGGTAAGGACATGTCTTAACTCAGACCGAAAATATTATATCGTAAGGTAAGGACATCTTATATTACCTACCAAAAAGGCCATGCCATAAGGTAGAGATATTTCATAGACTCTCCAAAAAGCTTATATCATAAGAAGAGTGGATGGTCTACCTTGCCAAAATAGAGCACTCCCTTATTCAATGTGGAGTGAACACTAGGATTCTAAGTAGTGGCTTGCTTGGTCTTATCTTTCTATTATGGTCGTTTCCCATCTATGTATGATATGTTTATTGATATGCCAATTCTCATGCATGTTTTGACCATAGCATTGAGTATTTATTTCATATTGATCTTATATCCATTGATTATGATTATGCATATTACCTAATTATGGCTTATATTCCTTGTTGCATTTGCTCCTGCATACTTATTACATTCAAATGTACTAATACATGCATTTTCCCTACATGATCTAATCATGTAAGAACAAGAGCTCTTTTCTATCCTCCTTCTCCACTCGATTAATTGGTTCGGTGAAGACTTTTAATTGGTAAGTCCTCTACACTCGGGAACAACATCCATTTATTTTCATGCTTATTTGGACTACTCTATTTTTGGATACTATCTTTGAGCGTGAGCCCATTCCATTCGTATTTAGGAGTTGTTTTGTACAAAAATGAATAATGCAGGTATTAGTTATCCAGGGATTAGTAATGTTGGGATTATTTTTTATCCCCTGTATGATTTATTGTTTTTCATTTAATTTTGTGATTTGTTTAAAACTCTATAAAAAGTTTCTTTCCAATCATGCCCTTGAACTATTATAAGATTTTCTATTTCATGTAATTAGATCAAAGTAGATTATTTTTATTGTGACTTCTAACTAGTTAGAAAAATAATGATTATTCATTATGTTTGCTACATTCTCAATTGAATTATTTGAGAATAAATAATTGTAACCTTAATAAATTCATCATTAATAAAATGTCAATCTTTAATTTAATAAAGATAGATCATCTATTATTAAAATAAAAAAGATGATAAGCAATTGTAAAATAGACAATCTATATTTACACATAAAAACTTGAAAGTTGTAATTTTAGCATAGTGTTTATATTTTACGAGGTCACTCAACTTTGAGAATATATCTAACATCTTTTGACTTTATATTGTATCAGTAAAATCACTCAACTAAAATAAGCTATAAAAAATTGACATATCAAACTATTTTTTCTGTATTATGAAAAATATGAAACTACAAATAAATAAAATTTTAAAGTTAGACACGGTAAATTTATTTATTATTATATTGTGAAAATATGAACCCGCAAATAAATAAATTTCGTAAGCTAATTTATTTAAATATATTTACTAGTATAAAACTACAAATATAAAATATAAAATCAAGAAAACAAAATAATGTAAAAGAAATTGAGGGATATTTTTGCCTTTGTGTTTTTAATCAATGGTATTAACCCTAGATATTAGCTAATAACACCAAATGGGAGGTTGCTAATCCATATATGTGGTATTAACTAATACCATGGATTAGTTATATATGGTCCAAAAATCCAACCAAACGTTGTATTAAATAATACCATCTTATAATCCATGGATTAAATCTCCTAATCCCTCCTACCAAACATCCCCTTAGAGGTGTTATTGGTGTCATGACCCAAGCCTAGGGCCTAGACATGACCCAAATGAAATCAAAACCCTTCCTAGTCTTGGGTAACCCAACCACAAAATCCATATTAATCACCTCCCACTTCCAAGTAGGAATCTCTATGTCTTGGGTTAATGTTCGGCTTTGACTTGCTGACAACTATGGCAACCGAAAATTAATTTGGCAATGTCCCTCTTCATGCCTCCCCACAAATACACGTCCCTCAAGGCTCAATACATTTTGGTAGAACCGGGGTAGATAGAATAAGAAGAAATATGGGCCATATCAAGGATCTTCTAACTTAAACCATCAAGACAAGGCACACACAACCTACCTTAGTACCTAAAGGCCCCATCTCCCCCTTAGGAAAGAACCTTTACTATGCCCTTTTTCACCAAGTCAATTCTAACAAGGATGAGTCAAGATCTTGTTTTGGTATCATCTCATCAACCAATGAAGACTTAGACCCATTAACAACAAAACCAACATCATCACAAACCTCTTCCAACCTAACCCCCAATCTAGCCAATTGATACACCTCCCTAACCATCTCCTTATCACCACCAGTAACATGGTCTAGGCTACCCATAGACACCCTACTCAAAGCATCCGTCACCACATTCGCTTTGTCCCGATGATAGTGCACAATAAAATAATAGTCTTTAAGAAGTTCTAACCATCTCCTTTGCCTCAAGTTGAGATCCGTTAGAGTGAAGACATATTGGAGGCTCTTATGATCGGTGAACATATCCACATGCACCCCATACAAGCAGTGACACAAAATCTTTAATGCAAACATAACGGCGGCTAACTCTAGATCATGGGTGGGCTAGTTCCTTTCATGTACCTTGAGTTGTGTTGATGGATAAGGTATTGTCTTACCATTTTGTATCAACATATAACCCAAACCAACCCGGGAAACATCACAATACACCACAAATCCCTCAAGCCCATCTAGTAGTGACAATATAGGAGTGGACACAAGCTTTTCTTTCAATGTTGGGAAGCTCCTCTCAAACTCATTGGTCCACATAAACTTAACCTTTTTTTTTGAGTCAATTTTGTCGTAGGGGAAGCAATGGAGGAGAACCCATTGACAAACCTTCTATAATAACACGCTAGTCCTAAGAAGCTCCTAATATCCGACGGGGTCAATGGTCTAGACCACCTTCTAATCACATCAATTTTCTTATGGACCACTTTAATACTATTGCTCAACACCACATGACCCAAGAATGCAATCTCCTTCAACAAAAATTCATACTTTTCATATTTGGTATACAATTTCTCCTCCCTCAATCATTGCAACACAACCCTCAAATAACCCTTATACTCTTCCCTACTATGTGAATAGATAAAAATATCATCAATGAAGACCACAACAAAGGAATCAAGATAAGGTTTAAAACCCTATTCATTAGGTCCACGAAGATGGTCGGTGCATTGGTTAATCCAAATAACATCACAACAAAATTATAATGTTCATATCTAGTTCAGAAAGCCATCTTGGGAATATCACACTCCCTCACCTTCACTTGATGATACCTGGACCGAAGATCAATCTTAGAGAAAAAGCAAGCCCATGCATCAATCTTAGAGAAAAGCAGCCCATGCACTTGGTCAAACAAGTCATCAATCCTTGGAAGACGATAGCTATTCTTGATGGTGACCCTATTGAGTTTTCGATAGTCAATGTACATTCTAATTGATCCATCCTTCTTTATAACAAATAACACCATAGCACCCTAAGGTGATTGACTAGGTCTAATAAATCCCTTCTCTAACAAATCATTCAATTGTTCCTTTAACACCTTCAACTTCGCCGGGGCCATACGGTAAGGGGTAATGATGATAGGGTGAGTATTAGGGAGGAGGTCTATAACGAAATCTAATGTCCTTTTAGAAGGACACTAGGAAGGTCATTTGGGAACATATCAAGAAACTCATTTACAACCAGAATAGACTCTATGGAAGGGACTTTGGAATCCACATATCTGACTCTCACAAGATGATAAAGACACCCCTTAGAGATCAACTTACAAGCTTTAATGCATGAAATGAATCTAATCTTGACCACATCTTGACTTTCCCACTTAAGGACAGGTTCATTTGGGAATTAAAACTTGACCCTATGGGTTCTACAACCAATCGAAGCATAGTAGGCATGCAATCAATCCATTCCAAGAATGACATAAAATCTACCATGTCTAATTCAACAAGATCACAAGGTATCAACTTATGCAAAATGCAAATAGGACAACTTCTATAAACTTTCCTAGCAACCACAGAGGCACCAATAGGAGTAGACACTTCGTATGACTCATGCAACAACTCAGGATCAACATGAAAATTTTTAGCAACAAAAGGGGTAACAAAGGAAAGAGTGGAACCCAGATAAATCAAAGCATATACATCAATGTCAAAGATTTTCAACATACCGGTAACAACATTAGGGACCTCACCAACCTCTTGCCACCTATGTAGAGCAGAAAATTGATTGTGCTTCGGGGCACCACTTTTAGGACAACCTCTACCCAATGGAACTGTATTTGCACCCCGGCCCTTGCCACAGTTTCTTAGATAATCTATCTTCTTGTGACCAAACTCCTCACATTCATAACATGCATTAGAACCCTTCAAACATGGGCCACTATGACTCTTCCAGCAGGTAGGACACACATCAATGCAAGCCATACCACCAACACCTTGAGGCCTAGGGAAGTCATTGGCAACCCCATATTAGTCGCATGATAAAACCCTTGGCCTTGATGAAACTGGCCACCCCTTTGGAACTTACTCCCAAGACGGGCCCTCTTGGCCTCATGCCCCCTTCTCTTTCGCAGTTTCTCCTCCTTCATTTGCTCAGCATAGGTTATTAACCAAGACAAGTTCATGTCACTAATTAGCAAGGCGGACCAGTATTCCTCAATCACAAAGTCAGAGAACTCAGTCACAAATTTATTCATCCTAGATCTACGATCGGCCATCAAATGAGGAGCATAATTTAAAAGTTGATGAAACTTAAGGGCATACTTCCTTACAATCATAGCATCTTGTTTCAAGTTCATAAACTCGACCAACATAGCTTACCTAAGCTCAAGAGGGAAAAACTGATTAAGAAAAACCAATTTGAACTCCTCCCAAAGCACCACATTACCGCTTCCCTTCTCAAACTTTCATTGATCATTCCATATTTGGGCTATCCCTTTGATTTGGTATGCCACCAACTCCTCCTTTTCATTCAACCAATACCCATGATATTCTAGATCTTGTAGACCTCATGAATGAACTCTTTTGGATCTTCATCACCTTTGACCCATAGAACACCGACGAATTCATCTTCATGAAGGCTCTTACCCTAGCTCCCGAGAAAGTAACATGAGGCACTTGGGCCCTTTGATTGACTTGGTTGGCCACAACTTGGGCAAGCATTGTGAGAGCATCCCGGAGTTCACCATTATTAGGTTGCTCCTCGGGAGTTTGGGACCTTCTTCCCTAAGTGTTTGCCATGATCTAGCATAGAAAAGAACAATCATTAAGGGGAAAAATTTACCACAACTCTATAGCAAGAATTAGGACATGAAGAAGGGAAACATTTCCTAAAATGTCTCATAACCTCCTATTCATCATCATGGTGTGCTTCACAACCATGAATAAGACTCTAATCAATAGGGTTTGATGGAGTCCGAGGATCTATTAACCTAGTTCTCTGATACCAAGTTTATCACGACCCAAGCCTAAGGCCTTGATGTGACACAGCGAATTAAGAACCCAAAGGAACACCAAACAAGCCTCTTAACTTGTCATTACACATCATTTGTCGCACAAGAATATAAGAGACATAAAAGAGTAAGAATAGCAGAAAGGGACAAAAGGGAAAGCTTGCATAACATCATAAACAATAGACAAAGAGTCAAACTAATATCATAGGTACATAACATGTCCAACAAATACCTCTAATACTTAGATAAAAGCGGGGGCTAAGACAAAGCAACTAGACTCACCCTCATAATCAAAATAGAAAAAAAAAAGAGTATCTCAATACATAATAAGAGCAACATAGACTAAAGTCCCCTAAAGTGGAGGACTCACTAACTAGCTTGAGTAGTACCAAACTAGCCATGTGGAGGAAGAGGATGATCAA
>JAOTQR010058614.1:0-14066 GCA_025774065.1 Solanum ossicruentum | reverse complement strand
CAACATAAGGGCCTCTAGTTAGCCCATTGACCAATTGAGTCCCAAACTTTTATATTTTAATTCCAATTGAGGACTTTTGACTTTAAATAACGTTTTATCCGCCAAATTCAATTGGTTCCATACTCCCGCACTTCAAATTGATAAAATGTAAGCTATACTTCAATCCCAACAATTAATCCCAATTAATAATTAATCTAGGAAATTTCGGGGTTTAACAATAACAAAAGAGATGAGACATATCTAGCAGCCTTCTTATCTTGTTGGTTGTGTGCTTTTGTCCTTCCAAATAAGGAAGGCCATTACATTCGTCCTGAAACTTTCAAGATGGCAAGCTTGATAGTAAGTGGGAAAAGGGTCAGTCTCCAATTTCGGTGTTAGTCAGTATCTGCAATGGTTTGAACAAGATCTCAATTACATCCCATATTGATCAAATTATAGCCTGCTTCCCCATTCATTATGTTTATGGTTAGCTTGCTCATTATTTCAAGACTCATTTTGCATTTTCCAATAGTCCTTTTGTTCCTACTGTGGTAGTATATTCTGGAGAAGGTGGCACAAGGTACTTTGATAAAAATAATGCGAGGAAATGTATCCATAGTGGTGAGAATGTTGCATGGTCCTCTACTATGCTTGATAAGAAGTATGTTTACTTTTATGTAGATAATGATCATGCACCAGAGTTGAATAGGACTACTTCATGAGTATCAGTTTCAATTATCTTTCCCTTAGATGCAAAATGTCATTTATCATTGAGCCATAAAGCCCACATCGCTTCAATCATCAATTTTGGATTCTCCCATAATATTCCTAATATTATGAAAAATGATATTCGTAGTGCTTCTTTGGACAAGGGACTTATATTTTGGAGGATCTGCAATATGAGTCGATCATCGTCACGAGCAACTTTTCCCTAACAATGCCTAATACAGGAGACTCTTTTGGATTTGATTATCCGATTTGGTGGAAGAATACTCATGGGAATGTCCTTAGTGATCATTTACAGGATTTGGTGAATGCTGCTGGACCGACTCCTATTGTACCCTTAGAGGATTCAGATGAAGTACTATATCCAAAGTCCTCAATGCTAATATGAATGACACTCTTTCTTTAGGTGCCAAGGCATCCAGATAGCGTAATAAAGGGAAATCTTGACTCCCTCTTGTAGCACCAAAAGAAAAGACATTTACTCAAGTTGCTCGACTTCCTAAAAGGTTGCTTCAATATGAGAGTGAGAGTAGCAGTAGAGATCGTTGTTAGAAGAGAACAAAGGTACGTCTAGATGAAAATGCTACTACTCTCATGGTTGAAATACATGATAAGACAAGTAGCCCTTCGTGGACCATAACGACCCCTATTAAAAAGGTATGATCTAGACTTCCTTTATCGCGTATATCTTAGCTCTCCTTTTTGATTATTCACCCGCTTTTCTTAAAATGCAGGTGAATAGAAGGACAACTTCTATCTCTTGTGATGAGGTCAAAGTTACTTTGAAGTCTAATGCACGCGACCACCCAATAGCCGCTATGTACGTATTTGATGGGAGGAGATTCGTCCTAGATGCTCAAAAGAATTTCATCTTTTCTCTTTGGACCATTATTCGAGAGAAACTTTCTAAATGTGATGTAGATTCTGCTTCCTCTCTTAAAGATGAAATCCAACTAATTATCAAGGAGATGAAATGCATAGATGTGGATATCACGCCTTTGATACACTTATTAGATACTTTCTTTTATGTTTGCTATCTCGTATGACCAAGCAAGATCAACCTTTCATGATATGGATATGGAGATTGCAAGAAAAGAGTTGTTCCTAGTAGCTCGAGAATGTCTTTCAAATGCCATGCTTGAGGAGTATGAGAAGGTTAGAGTGATGTCCTTTCTCCAACAATCACTAGGGACCATGAGAAAGAAGATAAGAGAGCTATGCAAAAAAGCACAAGCTTTGGAAGCCAATTTAGCAGATAACAAGGATAAGTCGAAGTGTGCAAGTTAGCTTCCGCACTTGAAGATAAGGAATTTGATGTATGCCCTGACATAGATTTGTCCAATGGTTTGGAACAAAAGAAGGAGCAATTACAGGCTTTGCATCAAGAGCTTATTAACTATAATTTATGCTTAGATTAAGTTTATTTCCCCCCTTTTGTTAATCTTCTTTTGCTTATTTTATTTTCTTTAGAGTTAGATGATATGTTAGACAATTTATGACATTGATATTTTTTCTTGTCTTACATTATGCATCTTTATGGCCTCTTTTCTTTTATTGCATTCCCCCTCTTGAATTTGCTTTGGTTGCAATCTTTAACAATACAAACTTGACCCATAAATTATAGGCCAAAAACACTAACATAAGCTCTACTTGCAAACACTGCAAATATTAATATTTCAACTTATAAGATAAGTCTTAAGGACTTCCAAAGATTAAACATTTTAACTTTCAAGCTAGATGACGTTCTTTTGTTAGTTTGAAGGCATTTAGCCATCTAGAACTTCAACTTGATGGATTCAAATTTCGGCTTAGTAAAATTTGAAGACTTTGATTTTGTCTGCATACTTGACTTGGAATCACCCCGCAGGTTTGGGGGATTTAAATGCCTCAACTCTATACTTGGAGGATTTCAATTTGCAATCTTGGAAGATTTAAAGGCTTCAAGTCGCGTATTTGGAGGATTTGAAGACCTTCAAGAATACTGTTAGTGAAGCCAATATTTTATAGGGGTTTGCCCCCATCGAGTTACTACTATTTGGTATGAGCCCAAAGTTTGATGAAGTGTACTCACAACTTTAACACTCATGTAAGAGATCAAGTGGGGGACATATGGTTTTTTGAAACTCATGCAACTGAGCTTACAATATAATTCCAAAGGCTTACATACCTCAATGAAAAGGATCAAGTCACAACGTAGTTCTAAAAAAGTGAGTATTTTTTATTTTCTTGTTTATTTGATGTGCGTACACAGTTTATACTCTTGTTGGCTAGGAGTAATAGTCAGTTTGTGTTTGTACATCACGGAGCATTATCTAACTTCAAAGGTAGTACCTCTTGAGGAATTTTGCATTTATGGGACCAATCATCATGCCATCTACATTGATATGTTTGTAAGAACCATTTGAATACGCTTTTTGTACTAAATATGGTCCATACCACTTCAAGGTGAATTCGCCCCCAGACTTATGTGAAATGATAATGGGTCTCCTTACTACGAGGACTTGTTCTCCGGATTGAAAGCACCTCAGTTGAACCTTTTTGTTAAAAGCACATGATAGACGAGCCTGATAGCATTCAAGATTTTGTTGAGTTTCGAGCCTCTTTTCATCTAGCGCTTCTAACTCAGAGAGATGTAGTTGAGAATTATCTTCTTTGGTAAGTCCCTCTTGAGTAGCAAGTCTCAAGGAAGGTATTATCGCTCAAGTGGCAGGATTGTTTCAGCTCCTAAAGCAAGAGAATATAGGGTTGCTTGAGTCGGTGTGCTATGTGTTGTCCTATATGCCCACAAAGCTTTTTCCATTCTTTCATGCCAGTCTCATTTGGACTTAGAGACTACTTTCTTCAGGAGATTGCATAGAGTGTTATTGAACATTTCAGCAAGACCATTGGCAGGAAAATGATACATAGAGGATTTGTGCTGCTTGAAGACGAAAAGATACAAATCTTATTCATCAAATTGTTATCAAATGGCTTGCCATTGTAAGTTATTATATATCGAGGAATGCTGAATTGGTGTATGATATTCACTCAAATAAAGTTTGCAACATTCTCCTTCTTTACTATTTTTTGGGTGACAAGTTCAGCCGATTTTGAGAAGTAATCTGTTGCAGCTAAGATGTATAGGTGCCCACGATAAGATTTTGGGAGTGATCCAACTACATCCAATCCCCAAGCATCGAATGGCCAAGATGCAATAGTCAAGTGTAAAACATCAGGTGGTTGATGTATGAAGTTTGTATGGAATTGACAAGCTTTGCACCTTTAAGCATAATCCAAGAAATCTTTTACCATGGTTGGCCAATAATACCCCATTCTCTTTATGTGAAGTGGAGCTTTGGTCTGGATTTATGCGATCCACATACTCCTAAATGAGCTTTCTGCAGAGCTTGACTTGCTTCTTCCTCTACCAGACATCGAAGGAGTACCCCTCAAATGATTTCTATATAGTGTGTCCTTATAGTAAAGGAAATGAGGTATATGACGACGAATCTTAGTCCTCCTTTTGGCATCTTCTGGGAGTACCCCATAACATAAACAATCAATGATAGCTTGTCACCTGTCCTCTTTATTGATGTCAGAAACTGCAAAACATGCTCAATCTTATCCTCTATATGTTCATCTTCATCTAGTGGTGATACTACCCATTTTTGGCTAATAGTAACTTATGTTTGATCAGGAAGAGTTGGATTTGAAGCTAGAGCAACTAAGGCATCAACTGTTTTGTTTTCCTTTCACGACACATATTGGATGGTTACATCTCCAGGCCATCCTATTAACTTTTGAGCATAATAGTGATATGGGTGCAGTTCGTGCTTTTGAACTGCATAAGTTCCCAAAAGTTGTGTAATCACTAGTTGAGAGTCACCAAAGACTTGTAATTTTTTAATGTCAACAGCCATTTCAAGACCAAGTAGCAATTGATATTCTGCGACATTATTGGAGTGATGCTATTCAATGTGAAGGAAAATGGTAGGACCTCTCTTTATGAAGTGATAAACACCACTTCAGTTCCATCTTCTCCACGATGTGCAGCCCCATCAAAGTACATCTTCCAAGGAGGTTGTATTTCAATAGCCATCGCATCTTCATCAGGGAGCTTATCAGTCAGCTCCCAATCATCTGGTATCGAATGGTCTTCCAAGAAGTCTGCTAATGTTGGTCCCTTTATAGCATTTTGAGGGATGTACATTATCTCCAACTGTTGAAATTGGAGATACGACCTTGCCAGTCTGTCGCTGAGGACTGGTTTCAACATAAAAAATTTGATGGGATTTGCTTTAGATATGAGACAAAAAATGTGAGCTTGAAATAATGCTTCAACTTTTGAATTGACAAGATAGAGCTAACCATACCCTTTTGATTGGCTAGTAATTCAGCTCGTTTGGTGTCATCACTCTTCTCAACTAGTAGAGGGAGTTTTCTTTGCCTTCAATATTCTCTTGAGCCAATAGGGGTCCAACGGTCCTTTCTTTTGCCACAATGTACAGTATCAATGGATTTCTAGGTATAGGGGCTGCTAAAACTAGAGGATTTGCCAGATATGCTTTGATACTTTTGAAAGCTTTGCTACATGTTTGGTCCCACTTAATAGGAATTCCAGATGAACCTCCTCAAGTAAGCTAACTTTCCTTGAAGGCTTTTTAACTCATGAATATCTCAAAGATCAGGCATCTTTAGGATGGCATCGACTTTAGCTTGATCAATCTCGATCCCCCAATGTCACACAATAAAGCTAAAAGATTTTCCAGAAGTAACCCCAAAGGGATATTTCAATGGGTATATCCTTAGCTGATATCTTCGGAGCAATTCAAACACCACTCTTAAGTCTTTCAAATGGTCACCCCTCTTTGTTGACTTCACCACCATGTCATCAACGTAACATTCAACATTTTTATGGAGTAAGTCATCAAATATATTTTGCATAGCCCTTTGATATGTGGAACCAACATTTATTAGACCAAAATACACCACTTTGTGGCAATATATACCTTTAGGGGTTCGAAATGCGCTGAGTTCTTAATCCTTTGGTGAAATGCAGATTTAATTAAAGCCAGAAGAACAAGCCATGAATGACATCACCTTATAACCAGTTGTAGCATCAGTTAGTGCTATTGAATAGGCAGTGGGAACTCATCTTTAGGACATGCATTGTTGAGATACACAAACTCAAATTTGGCCATTCTTCTTCGTCACAGGAACAATACTTGCAATCTACGTGGGGTATTTAACTTCACGAATGAAGCCAGTCACAATAATCTTATTGACTTCATTCTTGATCAATAGAACCTAATCTGCCCTAAAACTTATTTGGTCCTGCTTCACAGGGCGAGCACCATTCTTGACTGCCAATTGGTGGACCGCTACTTTAGGATTCAAGCCAGGCATTTCTTTGTAACTCCAAGCAAAAATGTCCTTATAATCTTTGAACAGATTCATATAAGCATTTTCTTCCTCTGTTTCAAGAAAAGAGCTTAAGTAAGTTGGTCTTGGGTCCTCTTCAGTGTCAAGGTTAACTTCCTTTAAAGGATCTATTGTGGCTTTCACTACTTCTTCCAATTCTGGTGGAGCATCTCCAACATCTTCTTCCTCTTGTGTATCATTCTCACTAATAAATATATGGTAACACCAAGCAATGTATTCTGATCCTCCATCAACCTTTACTTGGGATAGGGCATCGAGCTCTCTCAAAGGTGCAATATGATATGAGGAGCCTATGCTTTCTTCATCTTCTTCACGTTCCTTGGTTTAAACCACGGTGGGAGTCTTTGCCTTTAGCACCTCTCCACCTGAAACTATGAGTTCCACTTTTCGCTTCATCCTAGAGGGAATTATGATTTCGATATCTTTTTGGATAAGTGGAGCAATTGTTCTCACCCTAAAGTAAGTTCTCTGATGCTTCTTATTTTCTTTCTTCAATTGTCCCAACCTATTGAACACAGAAGTTCTCCTAGTGGGTTTTCCAAGTTGATCGAAGATAGAAGGCCTTTTGTTAGAAGAAGAAGACTCATGTTTGATGGTAATGTAATTATTACTTGCTCTTCTTATTGGAATATGGACTGGAGGAGATTGGCCAGAGCCCAAACGTTCACGCCTTCCTGGTGACATCATCTGATGGGAGTTTCCCTAATTTAGATGGCTCATTAGGGCTGTATCAGTTTTTGCGAGTAACTTGTAAGCATTTGGATCAAAGCTCTTTGTACATTTTGTAGGGAGCGACATCTCTTGAGGTGGATTTTGAGCCATAAACTCTCCCAACAGCTTTGAAGAAAAGTTGATTGCATCAATGCATTTGATAAGAAGAGTTAGCCCACTTATTACATTTCCCTGAACATCTTATGATTGACCTGCCTCTTTCTTTACCTTTGGAACATAATGAGGTACAAAAGTTGGCTTTTTCTTCGAGGACACAAACATCCCTTTATCTAGATAGGAATCTAGCTCCCCAATACTAGCTTTGACCTTTCCAACAACCACATTAATTCTTTTGCTGGAAGGCACATTGGAATTGGTCGATTTGACATGGTCAAGTTTTTCTTCCTTCATAATGTAATTCTTTAAATAGAATTTTGCATCAACAAAGTGTAACTCAGATTTAGTGAAAGGATTATCATCAGCAACTATTTTTGTTTTAATTCTATCTTAAAGATATTTCAAACATTGATACTAAGAGGATGAGACAAATTTATTCTCATGTACCCAGGGCCTGCCAAGAAATATATTGTATGAAGTCTTTGCATCAATCACATGCATCCATGCAGTAGATCGCAAATCACCAATATGGATTTCTATCTTAATAGAGCCTATGGACCTCTGCCCCCTTGGTTGAATCCTTGTATTAGCAGACGACTTTCACTAAGTTCGTCAGTCGTGATGCCCAGTTCTTTCAATGTATGGATGGGCAAAATGTTAACTCCAGATCCTTCATCAATCAAGATTTTATTTATCCTCTTATCTAGCACAGGACCCATGATGTACAAAGGATGATTATGTAGCTTTTCACCAAGTTGGAGATCATCATCTGTAAATGTGATTTTTGTATCACATACATGTGTTTCCTAAGAAGAGGGTTCTCCGGGCTTCTCAAAAGATAAGGGAGACGTTTTTGATGAAGTTTCACCCATCACTTCTGCTTCACCCATGGGAGACATCTTTGATGAATTTTCACCTACTATTTCTCCTTTTTCGTTGCTAAAATATGATGCTTCATTGCTATCTTAGACAATTCTGGTATGAAACCAACTCGGCAAGAACTCTCCAAAAGTCACAGGACATTATGTCTTCTAGTAGTGATGTACTTCCACCTTTTATTTCTTTAGATGAGTGACTAGATTTTCCTTCCTTGGTCTCCTCACCATCCTTCCCTTGGTTGGTTGCTTAGATAATTCTCTTTGTGAACTTTTCTTCTTACGTCTTCGCCTAGTCACGAGAATCCAACCTTCATAATTATCTCTATCAATTTGGATTTTATTTAGCTATAATGCCTTCTTTTTTCCAAGAGAATATACTTGGATGGGGTCAAGCGAGCCAAAAGTGATAGAGGTTTGGTTAGAACATTCTTTCTCATCATTAAGGACAATCTTCTCCTTTTTAGCCAGTTACATGATTTTGTCCTTGAAGACGAAATACTTTTCAAGAGGATGACCAAAAAGTATGTGATATTTGCAATACTTTGGATCATTGTTCTTTCTAGCTTCATGTAATTTCATCACTGGTAACTCGATGAGCTTCAGTTTAACAAATTCACCAAAATATTTGAGAAACATTAGAATCCAAAAAGGGGTATTCTTTTTCTTGCATCTCCTTTAAGGTCAACTTTTGATTTGGACATCCTTGAAAAGTTGTCTTTACACTCTGCTTCCTAATCTCCTTCGTAGTAAACTTTACTAGTGATGCATTGATATTCATGAATTCCTTGTTAGATTCTTAAGCACAAATTTTCTCCATTTCTTCGATTCGTGTTTTCTTTTCCTTTGCGAGGGTCTTGAATAAATGTCCCATCTTTTCAGACAGAAGACATGCTCAATTCCATATTATGAGCATGAGTTGCTTGATCTTTAAAATTCTTAGGTTTGATTCCTTGTCGGATGTATAAAATCCCCCAGAGCATCCCTTGGATATGCATTTCTATAGTAGAGGCTTCATTAAGTCTATCTTCAATTAAGGCTCGCATTTCTTTATCGATTTATGAAGTTGATGACAGGTTCATCCTTTATTTGGCTAGTATTTGTGAGTTCTGCCATACTCACTATGTGCCTTGTGCTATAGACGCAATTAAGAAACTTATGCTCCAGTTGCTCCCAGCTATCAATGGAATTAGGCTCAGGGTTCGGGTATTAGTCAAAGGCATTTTCTATTAAGAAATAGACAAATTGTTTGACAAGATGGTCTCCATAGGTCCCACCATTATTACATGTCTCCACAAAGTGTGCAACACGCTGCTTTAGATTTCCTTTGCCTTCGAACCACTGAAATTTTGGGGGTTGATAACCGACAAGCATTCAGAGGATATCAATTCTTGCAGTGTAAGGCTTAGCATATATATAGGAAGACCTTGTGGAGATTTCATACTTTTATTTAATGGTCCCTTAGATGAACTCCTTTAATTGATTAAGTGGGATCGTTCCTTCGGCAAAAACTGGGAACTATTTGATAGTCAGTAGTTGCTTCACAGGATTTCAGCCTCATGAATCTTAATACCCTTCCAGGTGCATGGCTAGATTCTCTATCTAGTACTCCATCCACCTTATCCATCAACTTATCGATGTGAAAGTATTGGTGTTGCACATGCCTAGTCAATCCTTCAATCCTCTTTGTTATGTTCGCAAGTTGTTCCTCTATGGATGAAGCATTAGTTGTGATCTCTTGCATGACTGTTGGAGGCACAAAAGAGTAGCGTGGATTATCATGGAAGTTGATATTTAGAGGTATCACATTACGCGACGCTCATGGAGAAGACTCATTGGATGAGTCATGGCCCTTCTTTGAGTTAGAATTCTTGGAATGAGAGACCTCAAGCAATGCCAAAGTATGCTTAATCTTTTCAGCAACACTGTTTCCTTCTCTGGAAGCATTCACAGAGGACCTCACTCCCTTTGTAATTGAAGAACTAAACTTAGGAGTTTGTGCAGTTGACACTTGCACTTTTTGTTGGCCCAGTATAGTAGCTTTGCCTCTTGTAACAACTCTGACACTTCCAAAAGTAACACCAATAATTCCCTCCACTTCAGCAAAGAACTTGGAATCAACAGCTTTAGAGGAAGTTTATTGGAAAATATTCTTGGAAGAAATTTCAGTATTCTTTAGTGCTTGAAAAGTTGAGATAAGAGGTAGAGACTATCCTACTAGGCGTGCCAAAATTTGTATGACAATAAAATTTGCGTCGAGAAAATAATAATCAAGGAACAAAAAATATTGCAATAATCGTTGTATTTTATTTCAATGAGTGAGTTCTACAATATATGTGAATCCTGTGATTTGGCTTTTCAAATATAAATTCAAGGGCTCTTTAGCTTATTCTTGAATTCTGAAAACTTGATAGATTTGATCTTGACTTGCACTTGAATTCAAGGGCTTTTGGGCTTGATCTTGAATTCATTGGCCTTGATCTTGATATATGAATTTGATAAACTTGAACTTGAACTTAATATGATCTTATTCTTGAACATGATCTTGACATGTACTTGAATCCAAGTCAACCTAAAGCTTGCAATCGAGGTTCCATAAGTCACCTTTGATAGTTTTTAATAAGGGCCAATTCAGTCATTTTCATCAATTATATTTCAATACCATGTTGTTTTTAGGATGGGAAAGCAACCTATATTAGCCTTCAAGCCCTAATTTCCATCATTCTACGCTCTCAAATTCTCGACGATAAAAATGGTTCTCAAGAATAGGCAAGAACAACGTTAGGGTTTCCAAGATTCTTCCTCAACACCTATATGTTTGTTCCTCTCCAGCTTCCCCAAGGTATGTAAGTTCACTTATGGGTATCGTCCACCCATGAAGTCCCTTGGCAAGTATTTTACCTTTCCATTAAGTTCCTAAGTAAATGTGCATGATTATGATGATTTTATGATCCATATGTTATTATAGGATGCTCATATAGTTAAATAAATCTTTGCTAAGTAAATATATGCATATTTGAAATATAATGTTGATTCCATGATTGAAATTCAGAAGGGTTAAGGTTGGGTGATTTCAATGTTCCTTTTCAAAGAAATTTCCTAAGACTTATCTGATTTATGATTGTTCCACGTATCAATTGAGCCCACCTTATTTTCAATGAGAGTTTCCTATGAGTTATGACTATGACTAATGCATTTATTAAGAGCTTCAAAGTTAAAGTTTACCAAAGATATGTATGATGGTCATTGACTTAAAAGATGTTTAAGAAAGATTCTTAAGCTCGAGCTTTTCCTATGATTGTTGCTTATGATTCCAAGAGTACGTTTAGAAATACTTCTGTGGGATGACTTAGCACCGAGAGGACTAGAGATTGGGATTCATTTTGTTTGTTAAGACATGATCCCTTGAAGCTAAATATCAATTTTCCTAACTATGTACCACCATAAGAGCCTTATAGACTAGGCTAGTGGATCCACGTAGGCCATATGTTATGAAAAGATGTAACTGCAAAGTTTCTAAATTTTGGATATCCATCTTGGCAAGTAGATTTCTCTTTTCCTAATGGAAGGAGTGCGTTGACCTTTTCTTAATGAATAACTTTGATTCCATGTAGTAGCTCACATGGTCTTATTGTTGGTTACGCTCTATCCCTACAAGCTTATGACCTCATGTTATGATTACTTCATATGTGCTTCTTATGCATTGAATCATATTGACCTTGGGCCATATTCCTTGTGTATGTTTAAGCTTATCTCATAACTCCTTTACTTTATGTAAACTCATATATGTTACATTATACAATGATGGCATTAAAATTTCATCCATGCATTGCATATCACATATATAGAACATTCAAACTTACTAACACATACTTGCCAACATGTTAACTATGTAGGGACAAGTACTCTTCCACTGGCTCATGGCTAGTTTTTGGCGTATAAGACTAGCTCTACTGTTTGTGGTAAGCCCTTAGTTTAAGACTCCTCCACTCTTTCCTTCTAGCACGTATTTAGTTTATTTTGAGACGATATTTTTTAGCCCTTTTGAGACATTTATTTTCTATGTTGTATTGTTTGGATTTCTTTCCATTAGATGGAGACTGTCTGTTATAGGTCCCATCGACTTAGTTGGTCCACATATGGATAGACTAATGAATGTAGTTATTTTTACTATTTTAATGTTGCGTCATTATATAAAAAGCCCATAAGCTCTAAGCTTCAATTTAATGCCTATGAATGCTTGATATGCTCAGATGGCTTGGCTGAGATACCTTCAGGTATCTCATTTTCCATATGATGACTAGGCCTCTAGGTTGGGTAATTACATATTAGGCATGAAAAACCTTAGAGTAATTGGATTTGGAGGATCCTAAGCCTAATTATCTATATACAAAAAGTGGCATGAGATTAATGTTGGCCTCTAGTGATAAAGCACTTACACAAAATTAAATGCACCAATTACGTAAGAAATGGAGATGCTTCGGGAGCTTCCTTCTTCTTGTCATGACCTGGAGCGAGGGCCTAGGAGTGACATGGTGAATGGGAACATGAGAGTTCCCAAACAAGTCTCACAGTATCCACATTCACATCATCAGTTCGAAAGTGTATAATGACGAAATAAACATATAGTTCCAAGGGAGGGGAAATTATGACTCACGCTATGGGGATGTCTTAGAGATAAGGATTTTGCAAGGATTCACATAGCACATAACACAAAGTAACTAAGGGGAAGGTAAGTGAGTCGCTATGGGTAGAAAAGATACTTAGGACTTTCCACATTTCTACATCTCATCATGAGCAAATCATCATAACATCAATATTCCATAGATAGTCATAATCATAGTCTCCATAAACAAATAACATGACATGGCACAAATCCATACAAGGGTCTACATGTTGTCCAACAATCGCTCTAAGTCATAAAATAGGACGGGGGCCAAGACATGTCCCATGCTCACCCTCAAAGTAAATAGAACATAAGCAAAAGCAACATAATATGTAGATGAATGGTGGCTTATCCTTGGATCATATGACTCACCACAACAAGTTTCACAATCCTAGCTGATCTTCAAGAGGTGGATGAAAGTCTCCGGCCCCTACATGGCTAGATAATGTAGGAAAAAAGTATATGTTAGTACATCCGAATGTACTAAGTCTGCAGGCATGCAATGCATTGAACTCATTAAACCTGCATTTAATTTTAGATGACGGGCACATATATAGAAAGAAGTATATAAGCAAGGAAGAGTAATATATCAATATCCATGAAATCCATGATGCATGAAATGTCTTAATATTTCAACATATCAGGGATGTGGCCATAACTGACATCTCAAACCCATGTGAGCTATTACATGACTTTGCCTGATGAAAACCTCCCATCAGGTGAGAGTAGACTACTTGCCATAGGTAATCTAAACCACACCTTATGACCCGATAATTTCGGTGTGATGGCCACCTTCTTTACGACCTGGTCATATTGGAAGGATTTCCATAATCATATCATAACCATCCCTTAAAGGGGTATAAGAATATACCTATGCTAGAACATAGTTATGGGACTTGGGTAGTGGACCCTTGCAGAGAGCCCACCTCCCAGAAGTCGCTCAGTGCTAAGTCACCATCCCACAAGAATACATATACATTCTTTCAAAAGAGGCGTAAGTCCCTTCAAATCATTTCCATGCGTTCTTAGGCTTAAAACAAAACATGCTTCATAAAAATGCATAGTTGGGCTCAAAAGCCAAATTATACTTCAATTCATACTTTCATGCATAAGAATAGCTCATTCACATATATCCAAAATGGTTTAAATACCCAAAGTTTTCTCAAAGAGCCATATCATAGACATTTTTTGATCACATGCCATGTAATAACCATACTTTCATCAAAATCATATTCATACAAATATACTTGGGTCTACCCACTTCATAATCTTCATGAAAACCGATGCTCATGCATATATATATCATGAGTGATGAGAGAATAGTATGGACAATAGAGATTTATAGTTAAATCAATAATTGAATATGAAATTCAAGTAAATCTATAAGTGAATTCACATTTAAATCATATTTTAGATTACCCATGCTTAAATCCATCATGTAAGGGGACATGTATTTTCAAATATCAATAATACTAATGCAATTAAACATATTACAGCTTAAATCACTTTACGATCATCAATTAAGCATAGCTTTTATCTCAATTAAATAATCAACAATTTAAAATACCCAC
>JAOTQR010058603.1:0-14066 GCA_025774065.1 Solanum ossicruentum | reverse complement strand
GCACATCTACATATATATATCAACATTAAATCTTTGCCCCAAGTCAACCAATTTCTCCTAAATTCTCACACTCCAATTCCCTCTCCACAATTTATGGCCAAGAAGCACAAGGAAACAAGATAAATAAGTGAGGAACTTACTTGGTGTTGTTGGCTTCCACCTTCTCCTCTTCTCTTCCAAGCTTTCTCCTCTTCTTTCTCACTCTCAAACTCTTTCTAAGTGTAAGACTACACAAATGAAATAAGAGAGGGTATTTATAGATATACATCTTTTTAAAATTGCAACATAAGGGCCTCTAGTTAGCCCATTGACCAATTAAGTCCCAAACTTTTTTATTTTAATCCAATTAAGGACTTCCGACTTCAATTAATTTTTATCCGCTAAATTCACTTGATTCCATACTCCCGCACCTTAAGTTAATTAAATTTAAAATATACCTCAATCCCAATAATTTTTTCCGAATGAGTAATTGACCTTCATTAAGTTAATTACAGGGTCTAACATTAAGAAATTCACTACACTGTGATATGAGTTCATGAAAGTATTATTGTTTTAGCATGTTTTGAGCTCTAAATCTTAGATCTAGTGTGATATTTGATGAATGGTTTTAATGTATATTACTTGAGGGTATTACAAGGTGTTATTTGATGGTTTTACAATGGATCTACTTGTATGATTTCATCTCTCAATTGTATGGTCTTATACCCCCATTACACACCCGCCAAGTGTTTGATAAAATGTCTGGATTATGATTCTTGGATTATTAAAGGCCTACTGCTTGGCATATGAGATCTATAAATTTATGATGATGAAAGAATGATATATGTGTGATTAATTCATGATGAGCTTCTATAGTATTGCATGTTGACCATAACCATGTTGAGGGGTTAGTACCTTGACCACTATGATAGAAGGTGAGAAGTCCATTAACCATGTTGAGGGGTTTGTACCTTGACCACTATGATGGAGGGTGATGAAGTCCATTAACCATGTTGAGGGGTTAGTACCTTGACCACTATGATGGAGGGTGATGAAGTCCATCAACCATGTTGATGGGTTAGTATCTTGACCACTATGATGGAGGGTGAGAAGTCCATTAACCATGTTGAGGGGTTGGTACCTTGACCACTACCAAAGCGGTGTTAAGCCTTGGATTCCAAGCACTACTTTGCTTGGTCTATGATGATGGTTTCTCCTTACATATGTATTGTGATCTATATGAGTATGAATTTTATTAGAAACATCCATTCATGCATATCATACTGTTATATGCTATCCATTATCTATGTTTATGCATTTCGATTATGTTGCCTATCTCTTGTTGCATTGCATCCTACATACTTAGTACATTCAAATGTACTTATGCATATTCTATGCCTACATGATGTTACTATGTAGGAATCGGAGCTCTATTTGGTCATCATCCTCCTCCACGTGGCTAGTGGTACCCATTCAAGCTAGTTACTGAGTTCTCCACTTCGGGCACATTGGTTTACATTCCTATGCTATGAATTAAAAACTATCTTTCCTTTTGGTATGCTTTGACTATGAGGGTGAGCCCGATTGCTTATCTTGGCCCCCGCTAAGTTCTATGTTAGAGGTGTTTTTTGGCAAGATATGTATTACGCTTAAGCTTTGACTCACTTATGATATCCAAGCTAATTGAATATAAGTCTCTCTCTTCCTTAGTCCCAATTTCCCCTGTTTATGTCTGTTATGATGATTTATCTTGCTTGCGCGACTAAGGATGTATGATGAGATGCTAAGAGACTTGTTTGGGGTTCCTTCGAGTTCCCCATTCGCTGGTCACATCTAGGCCCTAGGTCGTGACACATCAAAAAATCATCAGGAAAACAAATGTGGATACTGACCAATCTCACACCTTGGATGATAGTTAAAATCAACATTTGTAGCTAGTTATTGGAATTCTTTTCCTCAATATTTCATAGCTCACAAAGAGATAGGGAGACATAGGTTCCCCTGTCAGACTCCTCTTTTTGTTGGGAAAGGTGTGGTGAGTCCTCCATTTAATATCAATAAATATGAGACTGTGGAAACACATATTATTATTCAATTGACAACTTAGTTGGGAATCCCATATCACTCAATAGCTTCTCTAAGAATGCCCATTCCAAAGTGTCATAGACCTTCCTTAGGTCCACTTTGAGGACACATCTAGGTGAAATTCATTTCCTATTGTAGATTTTGAATATCTCATGACTCATCATGATGTTATCTATTATGTTTCTTCCTTCAATGAAAGCTGATTGAGCTTTGCCCACCAGTTCAAATATTACAAGCTATATTCTTTTTGTGATGACATTAGAAATAATTTTATACATTGTAGTGCAACATGCTATCGGTCTATAATCCTTCACCTTGATAGGAGCTAGACCTTTAGGAATCAGTGTCACTGCTGTAATATTAATAGCATAACACATGTTTCTTATGGTAAAAAAACTACTTCACTACTGCAAGGATGTTCTGCTGAACCACATTCAAATTCTTAGTGAAGAATTCAATTGGAAATCCATCAACACCAGGTGTTTTATCCTTTGGCATGGCCTTAATATCCTCCAGCATCTCCTTAGTAGTTGTCATGACCCAAGCCTAGGGTTTGACATGACACGACGAATGGAGAACCCAAAGGAACCCCAAACAAGCCTCTTAACTTGTCATTACACATCATTGATCGCAGAAGCATATAAAAACAACATAAAGGAGAAAGAATAGGGGCAAGGGAGATAAGGAAAAGCTTGCACAATACCATAATCAAAAGACAAAATTCAAACTCATATCATAGATATATAACATGTCCAACAACCACCTCTACTACATATATAAGAGCGAGGGCCAAGACAAGCAACCGGGATCACCCTCATAGTCCAATAGTACATAAAGAAGAGTGTCTCAATACATAACAAGAGAGCGTAGACTAAGGCCCCCAAAGTGGAGGACTCACCAACTAGCTTGAGTAGCACCGAACTAGTCACGTGGAGGAGGATGATCAACTTGGGCTCCAGTTCCTACATGGTGATATCATGTAGGAAAGAGTATGCGTTAGTACATTTGAATGTATTAAGTATGTAGGTTGCAATGAAACAAGAGATAGGCATCATAATCAAAATGCATAACAATAGGCAATAGGCATAATATAACAATATGGCATGTATGATCAATGCTTAAGTAACTCTTACTCATATAGGATATCATATGTGTAGAAGAGACCAAGCTAACTATTCAAGGTATAAACCTCTTGGTGGTTGTGTGGTACAAACCCCTCACATGGTTGATGATAATCACACCTAATCACCATGGTAGCGAAATACAAACCCCTCACATGGTTGACGAGTACAAACCCCCATCTTGGTTACCCGGACTCTTATCCCCCCGGATCAGGTATGGTATAATTACAACACTATACATAGAGTATATCATATAGGTAAGCTCATTTGATCATAATATAGTCACTCATATCATATCTCATGCTTTGCACCTTCAACTCCTTAAGAAACCACATCCAGACATTTTATCAAATGCTTAGAGGGTGTGTAATGCTAATATAAAACCATGAAAATAGAGATGGAATCATAGAAGAATATCCATTGTAAAACAATGAATTAACACCTTGCAACACCCTTAAGCAACATACATCAAAACCCCTCCTCAAATCTTACAATAGATCAAAGATTTATAGCTCAAAACGTAGCAAAACAGTCACAACTTTACATAGCTTTTACATAGTGTGCAGTGAATTTCATAATATGCAAGACCCATTTGTGAATCAACTTTAAATCATGCAATTTGAGTAAAAGAAGGCTTGGGTATCATGGGTGAAAGGAATCCGTGAAAGAGACCCACATACCTTAGCTTAGAGATGAACTTGGTAAAGATGGGAAATGGAGACATGAAGCTTGAAGAAGAACCTTGAAGGAGAAACTTAGCTTGGGATGAGGATTTTGGACTTGAATTAGGGAGTGAAAATATGACTAAGTGTTTAAGTGAGTTTTGGGAAATGTTTTGGGTAATATGAGGGTGAAATTTGGCTAAGTATAGGTAAAAACACGTTTGGAACCTTGGGCCTAACACTTAGAAAATTTTGGACGAACTAAAAAGAAATATGCTGAAATGTAACACTGCCACATCGCGCCAGCATCGCACAGTGCTCACTGGAAATCGTCACTTAAAAATTTATAATTGCTAATCTTTTGCTCTTAAATCAAGGTTAGACTCTTTTCACTTAATTTTGACCCCTGAACAAGAATATGAAGTCGTATTTTCAAAATAACAAATGAATTTTGAGATATATAGAAATTAAAATTTTGGGCATTCTAAGACACATTTTTGGGTACTTTTTAGGATCGTTTCAGTAGTAACTTCTTTGATAAGTTCTTTTTGTTGTGCAATGGAGACAAATTTCCACCTCTGACTACTGTTGTATTCAACCACTTCAGTATAGTTGCTTCAGTGCCTATTAAATCCTTAAACACAATAGTAAATTCATCTTCTATTTTCTTTGTTCTGTAAGATTGGTCCCTACAAATTGAAGATATTATGTTACGACTATTCCTTATCTTTCATTAAGCATGAAAGAATTTTATATTAGCATCCCCTTGATCAATCTATATTGCCCTAGCCTTTTGTCTAAATGTAGCTTCTTCAACATTACTCCATTTTTGAGTATTAATTTGCTTTTCCTGCTCCATGAGACTTTGATCAAGGTTGTTTGTTTGCAATTTTCTTTGGATAATATCTAGTTTGTCTCTCAGCATCTACATTTTATGTTTATATGAAGCCATATATGCATTTATGCTCTTACTTTGCAATTTAACTTCTTAAGCTTCTCCCATACCTGTTGCATTGTGCAAATTCTATGGGATATAATCAACTTCCACATGCCCAAACTAAGTTAGCCAGTAGATATTACCAAAGGCCCAATCAATTTTATTATCTACCCTTCTACTATCATTTTGCTTATTACACCGAGTGAAATGTCAGCTTGTTGCTCTAATAATGGTTAACTGCAATGCATCAAGGACGTTTTGAAAGCTCTGAGTCTTTTGTTGTGAGGCTAGAGATCCTAGCCTATCATTTGATCATAGTATACTTTTTAAATCTTTACATATTACCCAAGGCAGTTGAATCTAGAGAGTAATCTTCATCAAATCAGTCCATAGGCACTCTTTCTTCTGAATTTCATTCCTGGCATAAACAACAGTAATATAGAGGTTAATTTGTAATCTTGGGTCTTCTACCGTGTTGCTTATATATTGTTCGTGTATTTCTATGATCTGGAACCTCAGATGCACTCTCCACAATACCCAAACCCTACCATTATAATCTTTATTATAATTATGAGTACCTGTCCATCCTTGAGCTACCTTTCATTTAATTTTATCAGTTTCATTCTCCTTTACTCTAGTTTCAAAACGTCCAAAATAATCAACTTTTGTTTTTGTTAGAAAGAGTTATACCTCCGTCTATTTATGGCCTTGGTTAAGGCCCCTTATGTTCCATGTAAAAATGATTAGGTAGGTTAGAATGACATGCAGTTTCCCACATTATTCCTATCTTTTGCAGCAAATTATTTGGTCCTTGTTCCTCTAAGCTTTCATCCACATGTTACTTTCTACTTCTTTGGCCTGGATATGGTTTAATTAATTGTGAAATTAGTTCCTCTAAACTTTTATCCACCTCAAGGACATGACAATTATCATTAGTGGGCTAGATTCCATTTTGTGTTCCATACAACAATAGTTCTTTTCATTTTACCATCTTCATTTCTCATATTTTTATTCTGTTTTGGTGTTTTCATTCGCATCTAGCCATCCTCTTTTAGAATCAACTCTTCTTTTTCTTTGCTCTCCTCTAGTGAATATTTATACCAACATTCATCCTCCTTATAGCCAATTCTGAGATAGTGATTATAGAATTTGAATCTCCATTCACATATAATATTCTGTGTCCAAGGTCCATAAGGTGTTTCTACCATATTATCACTTGGAAGGTTCTTCGATATATTAACCTCAATAAGAAACTCTAGCATTAGATATCTATTCAGCAGTAGCAATAAATGCCTTCTCGTTTTATCACCTGCATTTCTCATATTTTTATTCTGCTTTGGTATTCTCATTCTCATCTAGCCATCTTCTTTTAGAATAAACTCTTCTTCTTCTTTGCTCTCCTCCAGTGAACATTTATACCAACATTCATCCTCCTTATAGTCAAATCTGAGATAGTGATTACAGAATTTGGATCTCCATTCATACACAATATTTTGCATCCAAGGTCCATAGGGTGTTTCTACCATTATGTCACTTGGCAGGTTCTTCGATATATCTACCTCAATAAGGACTCTAGCATTAGATATCTTTTCAGCAGTAGCAGTAAATCCATCTATGTATAAGAGCATCTCAATAGCATTAGCAATCTTGCTCTATGCCTTTTCAAACCAATAACCCACAGGCAGGCTAGAAAATTTAATCCAAATAGGAATATGACTAAGCATATCAGCATTAGACTTAAAGTTTAATTCCCAGTTCCTTAAAATTAGTGGTCTATTTTCATAGAAATAAGACCCCATTTGCATCACTTTTTCCTTATCAGAAGTAGATTATAATTTTAAAATGTAATATTCGTCATCATGATATAAGATCTGCAGAGTGTCAATGAAGCCCCAAACCTTTTTTGCATAGTCCTTCATTTGATTTTCATATAGGTAAATCCTAATTATATAGCCTATTAATGTATCTTCCCACTCCTTGATTTGCATACATATATCTTCCTCTTTATTTGGACTATGAGTACTCCCTCCTTTATCACTGGTGGAATGAAACTCAAATTTTTCCTATTGCTTTGGTTCCTATTGCAATTCCATTTTCTTCAGTGTTGGCTTTGTAGAAGTTTCAACTTTAGAAAATTGCAGTCGCCTCTTCGGAATGAGTTTTCCAGTTGCCTCTAAATGGATCTCATCTTCTAGGCTGTTTTAATCATTTTCTTCTATAATACACTAAAACTTTTGTGGAAGGAAGCTACAAAATGTGAGAGGTTGGAGTAGCTGAGTTTCTCCGGTCGCGAGCGTGACTATTTTAGTAAGGTTGTAGGCGGTGGTTGACGTCTGCGAGCCATCGTTAAGTTTTCTCAATGCAACCTTTCTACCTTGTTAACATGTCAAGAGTTGTCCACCTGGAGGTTGTTTCTTAATATATCTAAACACATGTATTGCTATATCATAATGTGACTTTTTTGGTGCATGCATGAATTGACTTAGATGTTGTACTGCACAGGAGTTGTCTGGTTTGGTCAATGCTAAATACAACAACTTACGTATGAGTCTCTGATATACCTTTCTATCCTCCATTGCTAGATCATCATCCTTTGCTTAAGAATTTTATCATACTTTAGACTGGTCATTTTTTGGTTTTGTTCTAATGGAGTAATGTAGGTTTTCCTCCCCCTAAACAACATTCTGATATTGATTCAAGTGTATATCTTCTCTTGTTCATCAATGAGATCACCTTGTAAGAATGCATTGTTTATCCATCTGAAACAAGGACTACTAAGATTGAGAGTATGAGTGTCAAGACTGAAAATTGGACGTGATGTCACTTATCTTATCCCACAAAAATGAACCATTGGCATGGCCGACACTTAGATACTATTACTAGCTCCCAAGTGAACCACTTGGCCTCATCAAATTCATTCAATCACAATCAAACAGTAGAAGACATCAACAATCAAGAAATAGCTCAATAGGAATATGAAAATCAAATCTTTATAGATAAAGGTTGTAGGACAACCAATCCAATCACAAGACTAGTAAGAAATAAACTAGCAAAAACTCTATCAAATCAATAACTAACAATCTAGTCTATGAAGCCTCTATAACTACTATCTAGGTGGTGCCAATGACAGTTTCATAGCTATCTCAAATAAAATAAAATAAATTTAAACTCTAATAGCTAGATGATAGTAATATGAAAATCCTCCGAAAGTAAGGAGGTCTCATCAATTAGCTGAATGCAAATAGATCCTCAAGAATGCACCTATCGAAGATTCTGATACATGTCTCTGCATCATAAAATGATGCATTCCAAATAGACATTAGTATGTGGAATGTACAAGTATGTAAAATGGTTGGAAAGGAAAAGAACACAATCATAGATTCTCAACTCAAGGGACTCAACTCAACCATCAACTCAACTCCAGAGACTTGGCTCAGAAAGATAAGGAACTCAACGAGGATTTCATAGGTTAAGTAAAATAATATGTTTTAGACAGAGACCAATCATATTCAATCCAATCTAATTCAATCCAATCCAATCCAATTAGAGTATTATCATGTTCTATTGGGAGTTTCTCTTATCCAATAATAATCACTTATGAGCTAGTGATTATACAACAATCTCGTTGTTAGTGCCACAACCATCCAATACCTTATAAGGGTAAAGGATGCATCAACCAATCATGGATTCATTAATCAATCAAGTCCTACTATTTTAGGACAATGAAAATAGAGAAGTATTCAGACTTTAATGTATTCAATCCACTCGTATGTTTCAAGACGTAGTTATTGAGTTTGAGTTAGACTTAATCTCACTTGATTCAGTGCTTGATACTCTTCCTAAGACTCAATTCTCATAAAATAATTAATCTCAACCAATCTAATTAGTGAGTTTTATAAGAACTCTTATCTTCAATTCTATAACAATCGAGCCTTTCGGCCTATCAACCATCCAATCAACTCTCAATCATATATTTCAAGAGTGAATTAGGAAATCACGTTGGAGGACTTTAAATTTTGACTAATCTTTAAAGTTCAAATCTTGAAGACTCACAAGACCATCAAGTTCTATCAACCTATCATAATGCTCACATCACAATCACAACCAACATTCTCAAATCAAGGCTCTAGACTCTATTCCTAGATTCATTCATGTATGTATACACAAATCAAATATAGGGTTTTAGAAGACAGAATGCTTAAAATATTCTTTTAAAGAAAATAATCTCATAAAAATAATCAGTTATACAAAGAAGTATAAGAATAGATTTTTCATCAAGAAGTTTTTAAGAAACAAACTCATGTAGACTCAATACCTTCACGTTTCAATTTATCTCAATCAAGGGGGCACATAGAAAAATAATTCCATACTTTAGGTTAGCCTTACATACCTAGAAGAGAAAAATCCCTTGCGAAACCTGGTTTGCACTTGAACATGAGGAACCCTAGCCTCTTCTTTAGGAGAATCTTGAATGTAGAAATCTAATGTTTTTTAGGGGTTTATGCTTTAATGGAAGATTATTAGGCTATATGATAGGTTTAGGGAAGTTAATTAGGGATAAAAGGTCAAAAATAACTTTTTGAGAAAGTCAAATAAGCATGAAATTGAAAAAACAAATGACCTTTTGATGAGTTTCAGCAGCCAACATGATGGTCTAAGGGTCCCATCACAGAACTATTCGGTGGTGTACCGAATGGAGACCCTTGGTCGCCTTTTCTAGAATGTTATATCGAATTTAACTGTCCGGACACATTTTAGTATAACAGTTATAACCTTTTACTCCAAACTCTGATTAAGACAAAACTAAATGTCTTGAAAATCTAATTAAAAGATATTTAATTTGATATATTATGGGCCATTATGTGTTGAGAGATATAGCCGTTTGAAGTTGACCCTTCTATAAACTCACACCAAAACTTAGCCGATGAAATTTGAACTAGACTTGGCCTTAAGTGTCTCTTATGACCTCAAACCACATCTAATACTTTTTAAATACTTAGAAAAGGACCTTAAAATACATTCACAACTTTGAAATATTAGATCACCTAAGTACATAGAAGTTCATATCAAAACTCAATCGGTAAGGAAAGTTTCATCTTAACTTTGTGCTAAGGGATTTTTGTGACCTTAATTCATCTCAAATCTATCATTCCACTATAAAATAGGATTTAATACCGATATTTAAGGTTAGAATCACTTGGTATAATCTCATACACATAAGAGGAGAGTTCGGATCTTAGCTTAGAAATTTGTAAGGTGTTACAATATCCACCCTTGGAATTTTTTGTCCTCAAATAATGGGTAACTAGAGATAGACTCAAGGCACAAATAACAATCAAGGCTCAATCACTCATCCAATCAACCAATCAAACTCTCTAGACAATCAACTATTCAAACTTGAGGATGAACATATTATTTTAGATCAAGAATAGGAACACTATCTTCAACTTCGTCATTGAGGGGACGAATGGAACATCAAAACTCAACCAATCGAATCATTCAAGCTTTTAGATGATCAACCTTTGAACTCAAGAATAAATAAATCAACTCGCAAATACGGAACTCCCTTAGTAGAAGACATCTTATCAGAGATGAGGAAAGGGTTATAATCTCGAATGATTATAACTTTTCTCATGACTTCAAGAGAAGCTCATTTGTCCAATACAAAGTAGGACCATTTCATATCAAGAGATAGGAATGATAGCTTTCAAGCTTGGTGACTCTCCTCAACCATGCTCTCCTCCTAGTGTACCACATACTTCATTAATTTAAGCCTATATCTCTCATTAAAGCCTAAGTCTGTGGCATACTCTTATCAAGTTTCAAGTTGAACTCAAAGTCACAATGTATTACCCATAAGATGACCACACTCATACAAACTTAACCCGCTACAGTTTCACTTAGAGGATGTTGCTCTTTCTAACCACTCCAATATTCATATTTGAAATCCTCACCCAGAGGTCACGAATACCCTACTACAATCACTTACATTAGGACAATCACACATTCAAGACTATCATTCTAACCACTTTATTTTCCTTTGAGGTCAACATCACTTAATAATCTTGAAGCCTACCATAGCATATCTACGCTTAAAATTGCATTAACTCTTACAAAAAGATACACCTATGTTCTTCTACCTATCTATTGCGCACATTGAGAATTCATCTCGCTCCTCCTTCACATCTATAACCTTAAATAGAATCACTACAACATTCCTATTAGAATTAAGAAAACTTACTCTTTTCCATCAACTATCACTTATCTACTATTATCAACATTACTATCAAGACTGGAAAGAGGATCATTGGAAGGGCTTATAAGAAAAGATCATTAGCATGATTAAATCAAGATATCTAATCTGAGAACATTCATGACATAATATGCTCTCCCTCGACTTTCAAGGCTCATCCTATTCAACTTATCATTATCAAAAGCTTAAGAACCACTTAGTTTATTACCTCATCATCTTCCTCTTAGCTCAAATGCCATCTCTCTAAGTCTGCAAATCGATTATCCTTACTGAGCTCTAAGTACAACTCTCCACACGATCAAGGCATCACTATTCCCAGTAACATCTTAAACTCTCTTTTTATGCTATACTCAAATATATAAAATCATTACTAGGACTTTCTTCTGAGAAACCACTTTTAGCTTCCTTCTATCTCTGTGGGCATATTCTTATACTTGCTTATCTTATTGCATACATAGCTGCTTTCTACAACTCTTATGATCTAACCTAAGGGTGTCAAAATGAGCTCAAATATAAATAACCCATCCAACCTGCCCAAAATTTTATAGGTTGGGCTTAAGATAATGTGAATTGGGTTCAATCTCAACTCATTCAAATCTTAACCTATCTTGAAAGAATCTTTAATTAAACCAATTTAATCTCCAATTTCAACCTGTTCTAAGGCTCTTTACTTGCATTGATATAATATATGTTTTCTTTGATTTATCTATCTATCTATTTGTGACTTTTTATTTTTATTTTTTAAGTTGAAATTCAATTTGTCGTTATAAAAAGTAAATAATAATATGTTAAAATAATTAAGATTGAACGGGTCAAATTTGGCGTATCATGAACCAATCCATATTTTAGCTCATTTGAGCGCAAAGTAAATTTGAAAGGGTCATAACTCAATCCAATCTATATGTGAACCCATTTTAACATTCCAAATTTCAACCTAACTCTCCCATTTGACACCCCCAATCTAACCTCTTCTTATACATTGATTTATCCCCAATTCACTATTTCCATCTAAGGGGCGACTATGCCATACCCATAGCATCACAAGCCTTCCAAGCCAACACCTGAATCTCGAACATACAATATGGCAAGTCTCTTAGATCAAACCTCCAACTAAGACTATCACAATCATAATGCTATCTTGTTCTTCACAATGCTCTCACAATTTCAAGATTAGAGTCTAGTGCTAACATATGCATCACACACTTTCCTCATATTGTACCAACTTATAACTACTTGGTAAAAATTGGGAACACAATCCCACTAAAATCTCATAACCAATAATCGATTAACACATCTTCTCTTCACAACTCATGTACCATTCACCAATTCATTGTACTTCCTTGTTTGGCTAAGCTCATAACTCTATGAATTTCACGGGGCTCTTACTTTAGAATCATAAGACTAGTGTAGATTCCAAAAGTGCTATGATCCCCTTCCCTTACTAATACAAATACTATAGCACATCAATATAAACTTCTTTCTAGTTTGAGCACACTTTTAACTCATCCTAACAATAACTCTTTCTGTATACCTCATCATGAAAAAAATCAGATGATACTTACTACTCCTTTGTCAAAACTTATGGAAATCGACTCAGTATCCTATTACTTACCTAATATATACTTAACTCTAACTACAAGCCTCAATCAACCACTACTCTTACTATATGGTCTCTTCTTTTCCACCATCGTCCCTCTAGCTCTAGCATGACTCAATTCTACTTATGGTTTACAAGACCTCAAATCACACTCCCTGGAGTAGTAACATTAAACTTTTACAGACATAACTCTCCCTCTCATGGATAATGTCAGAAGAAGTTATAATCATGCTCTACTTCATTTTGTGTAGAAGCAAATTGTGTTTAAGTGGTTTGAATCTATAAATAAGAAACTAAAAGAAATACACATAAATTTTCTTCATTTCTTCACTTAAAATGAGTACCAAAAAATTACAAAGAAGGCAGTTACAACAGAAAAGACAAAGGAGTCAAAATTATCCTCATAAAGTAGACTACAATCCAACATACATATTGCAACATACACACATTCGGTCACTTTTGTAAATAGATGCAAATAGCCAACATCACCTCTACAGGAATAAACATAATTCGATATTTTCTTGATCGATTACTCTCTAGTTCATATGTTCTGACTTGATTCAGAAAATCCCATATCACCCTCTTAGCTTGAGCCGACATTTCATCGTCATACCATCAGAAATATCCGCATCCACCTCACGACTACAAAATTGAAAAAAATTAAATTACAAAAAAAAAGAAGTCTTTAATGTATTGAACAAAAAAAATTAATGACCTTCAAGATTTTATAACCAAGGAAACTACGTACAGTGCTGGATTGCGTCCATGATGTATTCATTTCCACAACCACCTCACAGTGACACATTACATTTGTAATTGAAGAAGAAGGAATCAATGAACAAGATAACTTCGAGATTGACTTGATGAGTTGTGTTGTGCTATGAAAGAAGAGGAAAAAAATCATTGAAAGTATGTGAGCAGTTATAAGGAAGAAGAGAAAGAAAAGAGAAGGAAAAGAAAAGAGAAGAGAAATAAGAGAAAGAGAGGAAAATTAAATGGGAAGAAGACCATTATATCCCAAAATGGATTCCACATCAGCCTCCTTAAAGTCTTTTAACACGCTCTTCAAATGTGATAACACGTTTTATGTCATGCCAGCGATAAATGTTTAAAAAATATAAATTATGGATCGTTCAGGAGTTCAATAGGAAGACAACATAGAGCAGGTGCCTAAGAGGAAAAACCAACCAAGTTCAAGGACTTATCTATGTATTCCGCCTATATTTTAACATACAAGACAAAATTTTGTTACGGTCTATTTGGAAAGCCACCTAGTAATTGAATTAGTGTAATTACCAAGATAGTAAATACCAGTCTAGTAATTATTGTGACCTGTTTATTTGCTACAGTGTAATTGTCACGACCCCACCCCGGGGCCGTGACTCGTGCCGATTAGGCAACTGAGCAAAACTTATCCCACGAAGATCCCAAA
>JAOTQR010058592.1:0-48123 GCA_025774065.1 Solanum ossicruentum | reverse complement strand
TTACCAAGCTCCAGGTTGCTTCGGGGCTTTGTGTATGTCTAGAGCTTATATGTTTGTATTGTACAGTTAGTCAAGGCATGGCCTTTCCCGACCCTTATCACATATGTTTTCTTATCTAGAGGCTTTGTCGACTATGTAAATTAAAGTGTGGCCATGTCTCATACTTTAGACACTGTGGCCTTAACGACCTAGTCATATGCATTTCCTTTTGGCTTGTTATCATTGCTTATCTTCTTAAAGGCATGTCAACTGTAGAGATTCCTTATAATATGTATAGAAAATGCATCGATATAGTTTGGTTCTCCTGAGCTCTACCGGCAACGGGTGCTAGTCCGCCCTCACGGGACTTTGGGGCATGACATAATGTTTCAAGCCTCATTTTTTTAGGTTGGGATTGTATTAGTTTTGTGGGAGACTCCTTGTACCTAAGCAAGTTCAAGACTTCCCTAAGAGTTGAGTTTTGGGTGAGGGTTCATGTAAGGGCAAATTTTAAACAAGCATAACTTTTAGCACACTTGGAATAGGGTGGCCCACAACATTTCAAATAAAAGATCTTTGAGTAAGCTTTCCAAAACACTTGGTTTCACATCAATTAGAGTTCAGAGTCAAACGTTATGGCCATTTTTCTGAAGATTGCCAGTGCAGCATTGCACAATGAACCCACAGTTAGGATTCGTTGGTCATGGTATGACTCGTAGGTCAAGCTCGTAGTAATTTCCAGAGACTTCAAAATTGAGCTTAGGGATCATGTGCTGTGTCCTAAGAGTCATAGTGCTACCTATGGGTTGTAAGGAGGCCCATAACAGTCGTTAGACAGCTTTTTAGGAGGGTTATTTTGGTCCTTTCCAACCCTTACTAAGCTCTAGTTTTACGTTTTTATGCTCATTCAAGGTCCCAAAACCCTTGGTTTCTTCATTGTATTAGTACAATACTCTCTCAAATCCTTATACTAATATTTCACTCCAACTTCAAGTGACCAAATCTCTTCCGGATGTTAAGGAATTCTTCCAAACTTCAAGTTCTCACATCCATCTTCACCAAGAAATTCTCCAAAGTTAAGGTATGTGGTTTTGAACCATTGGGTCCTTTCACCTATGGTACCTAAGCCTCCTTTTTACTAATATTGGATGATTTAAAGTTGATTTTACATGTGGGTCTTTTATATTGAAAAATTTTCTGCACAGTGATTTTAGTTCATGAAAGTATGATTGTTTTAGCATGTTTTGAGCTCTAAAACTTGGTTCTAATATTGGATTTGATGAGGGATTTTGATATGAATGTCTTAGGTATGTTGCAATATGTTGATTGATGGTTTTACTAGAGATTTTCTTGCTTCATTTCATATGTAAATTGCATGGTTTTTTACCCCCATCACACCCCCCAAGTGTTTGGCAAAATGTCTGGCTAGGTTTTCTTGAGGAATTAAAGGTCCAATGCATGTCTTATAAGTTGAATAGTGTTATGATAAGTATATGATGATGGAATAATGATGAAAAACAATGGCATGCATATGATATATAATGATGAGAGGAAATGTAGGTATATGATGACTTTATGATAATGAAAGTACGTTCTACATCTGTTGAATTCATGAAATGTATCTATGATGTTGCAAGTTGATTTCCATTATGAGGGGGTACCAACCTCAATCATCTTGTTGAGAGGGTGCCAAGTCATAATTACCTTGACAAGGGGGTGCCACGCCTCAGTTTCCTTGTTGAGGGGGTACCAAGCCCCAATCAACTTGTTGAGAGGGTGCCAAGTCTCAATCACCTTGACGAGGCGGTGCCAAGCCTCGGATGCCATATTGAGGGGGTATGAAGCCTCAATCACTGTTCAAAGAATGGTTTGCCTTGGAGTTGGGAAGTAGTTCACTTGGTTTATCCTTCACAAATGATATCCTATATGAGCATGAATTACTTAAGCATATTTTACTTTTGCATTGATCATACATGTCATATTGCTATATCATGCCTATTATCTATTGTTATGCATGTTGATTATGAAGCTTATCTCTTATCGTAATGCTTTCCACATACTTAGTACATTCAAATGTAGTAACGTATACTCTTGCCTATATGATATCACCATGTAGGAACTGGAGCTCTATTTGGTCATTATCCTACTCCACGTGGCTAGTGATACCCAATAAAGCTAGTTGGTGAGTCCTTATGTCTGGGGGTGATATCTATGTTCTTTTGCTGTGTATTTAAGACTATCTTTCCTTTTTGGTATGCTTAACTATGAGGGTGAGCCTGGTTGCTTGTTTTGGCCCCCGTTAAGTTCTATGTTAGAGGTGTTGTTGGACATAAATATGTATTATGCTTGAGCTCTTAACAACTTATCATATCCAAGATATTTAAATATAATTCTTGTTCCCTTAGTCCCAATTCCCCTTGTTTATGTTTCTTACATTGTTTGGTCTTGCTTCCCTAACCAAGGATATGTGCTAATATGCTATTAGGCTTGTTTGGGGTTCCTTCGAGTTCCCTATTCACTGGTCACATCTAGTCCCTAGGCTTGGGTCATGACAAAGATGGTAACAGAGCACTACGTTGATAGATCCTCGGAGTCCAACATACCTCATCAATTAGATCTTATTCATGGTTGTGTTGCACCACAACTATGAGTAGGAGGCTATGAGACATTTTAGGAAATGTTTTCCTTCTTTATGATCTATGTCGTGCTTTAGAAGTGAGTAGGGCTTTCCCTTCAAATGAAAGTTCTTTGCTCTTCTAGTTGATCATGTCTCTTCAAAGAGGGAGGCAAAAAAAGGTAAGTTGAAGGTTCTGATTTTGATGGATCTGAGTTTTGTTATTCTTTCATTATTACTTTTGTTGGCTAGTGGGCTTCTAGTGTATCTCGAGTGGTTATGTGAACCTTTGGTGTTTATCTCATGGTTGAGTATATGGTTGCTAGAAATTCCATAAGTGTTGATCCATGTTCATATTATAGATCTTTCCTTGTCACTCGTTGGATTAGATGTTATACTTGGGATGGAATAATTGCATGCATATTGTGTCTTAATAGATGGTAGGACCCGTAGAGTTAGATTCCAACTCTCGAATAAACCCATCTTTTAGTGGTTGGTTGTCAAGTGGCAGCAAAAGAGGTAGTTCCATTCTTGTCTTGAGGTTCAATTGATCTCTAAGGGTTGCCTTTGTTCTCATTGAATAGGAATCTTATTATGTGATCTTGGTTGAACTTAGTTTGATGTGTTGGAGGTCTTGGGGTAGTTTGATCTACTTGCATGGCCTGTTTCCAATAGGTGTATAACCCTTAAGGTTGCAATATAATGGTTGAGGATAGTTGGTCTATGTGGGCAATTACAATAGGTTAGTCGTTTCACCAAGGTTGATCTTTGGTTTGAGCGTGGTCCCCAAGTGAGCATTATTGGTATTGGTGGAGTTGTTTGGTTGATTTATTCATTGGCTATGTTTATGGATCCCTAGAATAGGATCTTTAAACCCTACCTCGATATGATTGTGGTGTCCTTTAGGGATGAGGTATTAATTTGTTTAAAGCTAGTGAATAATTTGGGGGTAGTGTTGCAAGTCTAGGAGGATGAGATGTTATTTTCTAAATATGGTAACTGTGCATTGTGGATAATAAGAAGATGGTTAGAATTCATTTAGGGTTATGATGTGAGTGTGTATTAGTTTTTCCTAATAAGGACTAGTGTTGTGGTTGGAGGCAAAAAGAATACTCGTGGGGTCCATTGGTTGGTTAGATTGGAAGTAGGTCGAGGGAAGTTGAGAACGGTAGTTTAGTGTTCTTGGTGGACTCAAATCTTCTTTGGTGGAGGAGGTCTAGTTTAAGAAAGGCCTTTATTCTGACTTATTAGGGTTTAAAGTTTAGGATGGAGAGATGGTAGAGTGAGGGTTGTCTCCCAAGGGGGAGGTAGCGGTTCGTGGCAACAAGTGGAATAGGTGTGGTTAAGGTTAACAAGTAGTTGTGATTGTGAACCCTTTTAAACTGAAGAGGAAGTTGGTAAGGTTACATTTGTATAGGAGTTTCCTATGGTCATGGTTCATCCGATTTTTCATGCTTCTAGGGTGATGGGACATGTTGGTACCTCTACTGCTATAACACTCCTTGAGGTTGTGGGTGATGTGGAGGATAAGTTGCCTTAGGAGAAAGTCCCGGTAGAGGTGTGGATGGGTGAACAGGGAAGTTGAATGATAATGATGCGGTGTTTACAGAGGCCCTCTTTGGAGGAGTCGTCTATTTGTATGTGTCTCTCGGGAAGATGGTGTGGGCATGGAGAAGCAATATCGGTATTTCTTTCATTCTATTCAAGCTTATAATAACACGTCAAGTCCTTTCTATGATTCCAAGTCTTATGTTTCAGCCCCTATGTCATTCATATACATTCATGTTTAAGTTGGCCAATACATGGTGATTTTGACACATATGTTGAGATTTTGAAAATGATGTTTTCAATGATTTGAATACATTTCAGTATAACTTTTAGCTACATTTTGATTTTCAACTAGTAAGCTATGCAATAGATCTTATGGTTGGAAGTTTCATGTTCTAATTCAAGCCTTTCAAGCCTTGTTCTTCCACATTCGAAGACAAATATTCCCAAGGGGGAGATATTGTGACACCCCGTAACTCCATGCTCTTGTATCCATGTTTCAAGCCTCGTTTGGTTACCTTGGGGTTGTATTAGATTCATGGGATACTCCTTGTACCTAAACGAGTTCAAGACTTCCCTAAGATTTGAGTTTTGGGTGATAGTTCATGTAAGGGCCAACTTTAAACAAGAATAGCTTGTAGCACACTTGGAACTAGGTGGCCCATTAAAGTTCAAATAAAGTCCCTTTGAGTTAGCTTTCCAACACACTTGGTTTCACCTCGTTTGAAGTTCGGAGTCAAAAGTTATGGCCATTTTACTTAAGACTGCCAGTGCAGAGATGCATTACGAGCCCACAGTTACAAGTTGTAGGTCAAGGTACAACTCTTAGATCAAGCTCGTAGAAATTTCCATAGAGTTTGAAATTGATCCTTGCGTTCATGTGAGGGGTCCTACGAATTGTACTGCTACCTACGGGTCATAGCAGGGCCCGTAACAGTCATTAGACAGCTTTTTAGGAAGGGTTATTTTGGTCCTTTCTCACCTTTTCTAAGCTTTAGATTGACGTTTTTATGCTCATTCAAGGTCCCAAAACCCTTAATTTCTTCATTTTATTGATAAAATACTCTCTCAAACCCTTATACTAATATTTCACTCCAAATTCATGTGACCAAATCTCTTCCGGATCTTAAGGAATTCTTCCAAGCTTCATGTTCTCACCTCCATCTTCACCAAGACATTCTCCAAACCTAAGGTATGTGGTCTTGAACTGTTGGCTCCTTTTACTCATGGTGCCTAAGTGTCCTTTTTATTAATATTACATGATTTAAAGTTGATTTTACATGTGGGTCGTGTACTTTGAGAAATTTACTGCACAATGATTTTAATTCATGAAAGCATGGTTGTTTTAGCATGTTTTGAGCTCTAAATCTTGGATCTAATGTTGGATTTGATGAGGGTTTTGATGTAAATGTCTTAGGTGTGTTGCAAGGTGTTAATTGATGATTTTACTAGAGATTTTCTTGCATGATTTCATCTCTAAGTTTCATGGTCTTTTACCCCCATCACATACCACCCAAGTGTTTGATAAAATGTTTGATTAGGATGTCTTGAGGAATTAAAGGTACGGTGCATGTCTTATGAGTTGAATAATGTTGTGATGATTATATGATGATGTTATGATAATGAAACAACGATATGCAAATGGAATATAATGATGACAGGAAATGTAGGTATATGATGACTTTATGATGATGAAAGTATGTTGTACATGTGTTGAATTCATGAAAAGTATATATGACGTTACAAGTTGATTGCCTTATTCAGGGGCTACAAAGCCTCAATCATCTTGTTGAGAGGCTGTAGAGTCTCAATCACCTTAACGAGGTGGTGCCAAGCCTCGGTTGCCTTGTTGAGGTGGTACCAAGCCTAAATCACCTTGTTGAGAGGGTGCCAAGCCTAAATCACCTTGTTGAGAGGGTGCCAAGTCTCAATCACCTTGATGAGGGGGTATCAAGCCATGGATGCCTTGTTGAGGGGGTATCAAGCCTCAATCACCATTCAATGAATGGTGTGCCTTGGAGTTGGGAAGTAGTCACTTGGTCTATCCTTCACAAATGATATCCTATATGAGCATGAGTTACTTAAGAATGTTTTACTTATGCATTGATCATATATGTCATAGTTCTACGTCATGCCAATTGTCTATTATTATGCATGTTATGAATTTTATCTCTTGTCGCATTGCATCCCACAGACTTAGCACATTCAAACATACTAATGTAAACTCTTCCATATATGATATCACCATGTAGGAACTGGAGCTTTATTTGGTCATCCTCCTCCTCCACTTGTCTAGTGATATCCAATCAATCTAGTTGGTGAGTTCTCATGTCCGAGCGTGATATCCATGTTCTTTTGCCATGTATTTAAGACTATCTTTCCTTTTTGGTATACTTAACTATGAGGGTGAGCCTGGTTCCTTGTCTTAACCCCCGCTATGTTCTATATTAGAGGTGTTGTTGGACAAAAATATGTATTATGCTTGAGCTTTGACTCACATATGATATCCAAGATATGTAAATATAATTCTTTCTCCCTTAGTCCTAATTCCCCTTATTTATGTTTCTTATGTTGTTATGTCTTGCTTCTGCGACCGAGGATGTGTGATGATATGCTATAAGACTTGCTTGGGGTTCCTTCGGGTTCCCCATTTGCTGGTCACGTCTAAGCCCTAGGCTTTAGTCATGAAAAATCTGTTAATCAGAACACTTTCATAAATAGCTAAGACTTTCATGATCAATTGTAAAGACTTGGTTCTCCCAGAAGTGAATATAATTGTATCGTCTGCAAAACTCATATAATTAACTTTAGGTCCTCTCTATTTCATATAAAAACCATGGAAATCAAGAAGCTGGTGTAAACCATTGAGCAGCCTAGGCAACATCTAGCATCAATAATAAACAAAGCAAGTACCAAGGGGTCCCCTTGTTTGAGACCCCTAGTGGAGTGGAAACAACCATATCTAGAACCATTGACAATAATGGAATACCAATTATTAGAAATTATTCTCCGCACCATATCTATAAAGATCTCACCAAAGCCCATCTTTCTCATTACAATGCAAATGTATGATCATGAGACCCTATCATAGTCCTTGGCCATATCTAACTTGAGAACCACATTGCTTCCAATGACAGGCTTTTTAATCTGATGAATAATTTCTTAGGCCAGCATGATATTCTCAGTGATACTCCTCCCCTTTATGAACCCATATTGATTAGGAGAGATCAGATTAGGGAAGACAGGTGCTAACTATTTACACAAAAGCTTAGATATCACCTTATTAAATAAATTGCTTAAGCTTATTGGTCTGAACTCTGAAAGCTTACTTGGACTATTGGTTTTGGGAAATAACACCAACATGCATGAGAGGAATACTTGGGCACTATGTGACAACAGAAAAAGGCTTGAACCACAACAAAAGAATCATGTTTGATAATACTCCAGCAAGCTTGGAAGAACTTCCTATTCATCCATCAAGACCAACAGTTGAGTGTGGACCTATAGAGAACACCACATGTTTCAGTTCATCAAGAAAAAGCATAGTTTGAAGAGTATTGTTTTGACCATGAGTAACCATTTGAGGAATATAATTCAGGACTTCCTCATTTATTTGTTTCTCCTCCCCAGGGAAAATCATTTGGAAATGACAACATGTAGCTTCAGCAATCCATTCATCCCCATAGATCCAATGCCCATCGGCATCTTGAACCGTAGAGATGAAAATCCTTCTTCTACCTCTCATTAGAGCATCGAAATGACTGGTGTTTGCATTTCCTTCCTTGAACCAATGTAACTGTGATTTTTTCTAAGGATAGATTCCTCTAGCATCAAAAATCTAATATACTCTGCACTCGAGCTATGCAACTGCTTCTGAGGTCCATAGTGTTACGCAAATTGTACTCCTAATCTTGCTTCCTTCTTCATACTCTTTCGCTTTGACATGAATGTCTCCAAATTCCTATTTGGACTAGGAACTCAAAGTCGAGAAAAGCCTTCTCATCTTTTGATGAAACACCCACATAGGATTCCCATCTATAGGTCTATTCCTGTATGCTTTAATAGTCTCCATGAAAGTACATTGATAAGCTCAGAAATTTAAGAACATGAAATATCTGATTACATTGTCAGGTCTAGTAGTCATTTCCACCAGTAGAGGACAGTGCTCAAATCCTATAATAGGTAAATGAGTGACATTAGTCTGTGGCATATCATCCAACCACTTTTAATTGACCATGGCTCTTTCTAGCCTTTTCCACACTTTAAACATGATCCCCCTATTGTTGGTCCAAGTAAATTTTTGCCCTGCAAAACCCAAGTCAATGAGTCCACAACCCTCTATAACAACTATGAATGCCAAACTTTTCTTCATGTTATGGAATTTGCCCAAGCCTTTCATCTATTGTTGTGATGACAATAAAATCTTGAATAGAAACCAAGGTATGTCTTGATATTTATTATAGAAAAATAACATCCTCTCCTAAAGAGGTCTTCTGAGTTCATCATTACACTTAATATAAACAAAAGTGACAATAAATTTTTGAACACACTAGATATGTTGAATCTCACAAGTCACTTCTTGTTCATCATACTGAAGAACACTGCAATCAACATCATGATTCCAAAATAGTCATATTTTTGCACTAGAGTTGCTAAAAGCATGTTCTATTTCCAACTGTATTTTAAAATTGTGCAACAGAGCACTAGTGTCTAAAGTGTTCAATAATGATAATCATAGAAAGCTGGTGAATACTCTTAAGAGATTGCATTCTCTCCACAGCCCCTTGGGTATTAATACACCTTGCATTCCAAATGAATGTGTTAATCATTGGGATAATTTAGAGAGAAATAGTCTAGTGTTGGGCCTGCCTGAAGTAGTAGGATGTTTATTGGCATGACTTTTGTAATCAGGTTTGATGAGAGCCCCTGGATGATAGACCCTACTCTTAACTAACCTGATTGATCTCATCTTGTACAGTACTATCAGTAACAAGGCAAAAAGCTTTAATAAGTTGTTCACTGGTAGCATTATCCTCATCATCCTCCTATATGGGAAGGTTATCCCTATCAAACCCATCTTCTGAATGAATGACTTCATATTCATCACCATCATTGCAGGGAAGCAATAGATGAAGATTAAACTGACATTACACCAACTACATGATCAATAGAGGGATCTGGTGGAACCCTTTAAGGGGATGACTTGAAGTGGATGTTAATAGGATTCATAGTTATTCCCATGCTCTCATCAATAAGGATGAACTTTTTGCAAGGCTCCATTTCCTGATCATTTTTTTCTGCTGAACGTTTCTCAGAGTTAACATGACCAGTACTATCTGAACTAGCCATTTTCTTCTTTAGGGCATCTCTTCTCTTTTTTGCTATCTTGTTCTTACTCTTGGTACCACTTGTTCTTGCCAAATCTCCCAAATCCTTACATTTTTCAGTCTCTAAGTGTTGTCAACTATATTCTGAGTCTGAGTGGATTGCCGAGGAGTCAAAATCATCTTATTTTGAGTGACCAAAGAATTCAGCTAGTTATTAGTGGTAGTAGAGGTATGATGGTCTTTCCTAGTGTCATCCATTTGTTGGTTCCCATGCAAAACATAGGACAAACACCCCTTTTAGGAACCCTATCCTGCGAGTTAGTGATTTTATCCTGTCTTTCCATCCTTCCTACCAAAACTACAACAGCATCATCAGAAACAATATGGGGGAGTGGGAAGGAGTGATAAACTCATCAATATTCACAATATCATCATGGGGAGTGGGGGTTGATTCACAGCATTGTGATCAACTTTCTCTTTTGCGGGAGCCACTAAGTCAATACTTGAGCTAGTGCCAATGTTTTGAGCTGTGGTTATCACTTCATCCTTGAGAGCAATGTTTTGTTGAGTTTGGTCTGGTCTCCTCTTACCATTTTTCTTCCTCTGAGTTTGCCATTGTACTACATTTTGAGCAACTTTAATAGGAGCCTTTTTTCTATCATCAGTGCTAGTATCATTTTGTGTCTGATCCTTCTTCCCTTTCTAGATACCGGTATCTTTGATGTCATCCATTCCTTTGGTGTTGTCTCCAGCTTCCTTTTCCTTCAATGTTTTGACCTTATCCTCCTTTCTCTTGATACTTCAACTGCTAATAGAGTTGTCATGGTGTTTCCAATGAATACAATATTCAGAGATGTCTTCATATTGAATTAACTACCACTTTCCTATAGAAATATCATTTTCACAAAACCACAACTACACATGCTGTTGTCTCTCCTTGGTGATGTCAATCTGGACCTTCACCTTAGCAACACTTTCCTCTTATTTTCTGAATAGAGGTTTAGTCTAAGTACAAGGCCTTTCCAGTAGGTGTGAATAAAGCTAAGATGACCTCCATACAATAGTAGTGCCAAGGTAACTCAGGTAAAGTCACCCATACAGGAACAATTGGGTTCTCTTCTTCAGGTCTAAAAGTAGGAGACTATAACTGTAGCCTCATTAGTTGTCCATCAATATACATTTTTTACTTGTTCGAGATAGTGATGTGGTCAGGTTCATTGTCTAGATCAATATAGATGTGTCTTGAATTGATATGAGCAATCTTCACCCCTCCAATCAGATGAGTTTGAGCAATAAAGCTTTTCCTAATAACCTCCATCCTAGACATAGTGTTAGAAAACATCCCAATGAAAATATATCGAAACCTCTCAGCAAGTTTTCCCAAGAACTCTTCCTTCTTAAATATGTCAGTAGGGTGTCCTTGTTTGGTAGTGATTTTTGGTGGGGAAATGGATATGGGAATTTCATTCTTGGCTTTGTTTACTGTAAGTTTTGTGGCAAAAGATTGAACAACAGTTTGGAGGGGGGGCAGATTCTTTGGGAGGTGGTATTGGAAGTATTCTTATCATTGGTGATTTCTTCATGTTTGGATAACTGGTTTTGGGTTTGAGGGTTTGGGGATTATCAAAATTCGCTGAAATTTTAAGAGGAGGGGGTCTAATAGGCTAAATTGACTGCTAGTGCATATTGGCCCTCTTATTAGACTTCACCTGCTCTTGCACACACATAGTACCAATTCCATCATCTTCCATAACTTTCAATTTAGTAGGAGCATTAACATCTATGTTAGTTTGATTCCTAAGACAAAAGTGATTAAGAGAAATACTCCTATTGTTGGTCACATGATCAAAACACATACCTAAGGCCAAGGAGGAGTCAATTTTATCCTTCTTGCCTTCCCAATTACACCCAACAATGTATTCAATAGCCCTCTGAGCCTGATTTACCTGATTCTACCCAATGAACCTTTAACTGGAACCTCCCAAGCTGCCTTGGTCAGAATTTTCAACAATTGCAATAAGAAAAGAAATGATATTTGAAACCCTAGACCACCAAATCCACATCATCTGACGCATTAACTTTTGGGGCTTCTTGGCCAATTATCTTCCCCTTGTCGATAATTGCATTTTGGTACCCCCTTGTCCTATGAAATTCGTTGAAACCCCAGCTTCTCGGGCCACAGTAGTCTGAAACCTAGATTCTAAATACCCTGGAATAGAGTTGGTAATGATTAAGGCTTTAGGAGTTGAGGGATTCCCAATGTTCCTATCTACAAGCTGGTGTACTGAATTCCCATCGAAGTTTATCGGAATTTCGCTATGGCCACCTGAGTTGGAAGAAAGCCTAGTTTCTGAATTCAAGTCGATTAACCTATAAACTTTTAGAGTTTCTTAGACTGGAAGGTACTCCTTGGTCCTAGGGTTCAATTGGTGTATCTCTTGACCCACGAAACCCATAGGAGCTCCATCATCGTCATTGGAAAAAGCTCCGCAATTGATTCCACTAGTGAAAGTGACTCCAAAATTACCCATCGAAGCTACACCACCTGAGAAATACATTACAATTGGCCCTGTGTCACTAATATCCCAAGATGGAGGTTGAATTGATGGTACATATCAGGAAATTTAATGGTGATTCTTACTAGATGTGGCTTATCAAATCTAGAAAATGGAATAATGGAATCATCTGAAATTTTGTTCGAAGGTAGGTTGTGAGGTGTAGAATCACCCCCATTAACTGAAATTACACGAATTTGTCCTAATCGAATCAGGGAAATAATCTTTCGAACCCGCAATAGTTCCTCTTCTAAAAATATCAACAGTGATCACCAGACTATTTGTCAATTTCCCGAAGTTATAGGCTTGATTATTGATCATGTTGTGTGGGAAAAGGTGTGCCATTTCAGAGCACTCCTGTTCCTCTTTGTCCGGCTGCCACTTGCCCTCTACCGGCAGTTCACACACCATTTCAGTGGAGTAGGCAGTCAGCGTATTTTTGGAGAGCAAAATTTTATAGAGAGTATGTAGAGAATGAAAACAATTGAAAAAAACTAGGGTTTTTACTTGGAGACTCAATTTTGGGGATTTAGTTTCACTTGTGGATTAATTCCATCATTCAAGCTTGTGATTCTAATTTTAGAGAGGGTTTCATTATTCTTCATTCTTCTTGGGTAATTTCTCAATTATGTGTGTCACATTCATTGTTTGTTTTCTTGCCCAAGTCATGAGTACCTAAACCCCCACAACTTGGGTCTTGTGGGAACCATGAGTAGCTAGCTTAATGGTGGCTAACATTAAACCCCGCCTAGTGTCATTATCCCGATCAAGGTAGTGATGAATAGGAAAAGAAAATAAGTGACAGATTTCGATTGATGTGTTCTCGTCTAATCAACGAAACTCAGCCAAGGAGGTTGACTGGGACAATAGGTAATAGTTAGTTGGTACACTATAGTAGCCGGCCAAGCACCATAGTGAAATTCGACTTTCACCTTTGCCCAAGGGTTGGAAGAACTTAAGTTACCGTCCTATGCAATGTCCTAATTTAGGTTGTGTTATACAGGGTATTGAGTTAGTGAATCATAGGGAACACAATTCCCCAAATTGCTCCCCAATTTCATTGTCTCTTTTCTTTATTTGTATAGTTTTAGTTATTACCAATCTATAGCAAACCCCCCTAAATAAAGTTATTTGATGCTCGAAATGATTGTTGATGAATTAATGCAACAAAACCATGTATTCCCTTAAGATAAGACCCTAGATTATGGATAGGTTTTATATTTGACAATGATCACTTTATCCTCAAAGTGATAGGTATTGTTTGAGCATGATCAAGGGTCATATAGATGTGTTTTCCGACCACAAGAGTCTCCAATATGTGTTCATGCAAAAAGATCTTAACTTGAGACAAGAAGGTGGTGAGAACTCCTTAAGGATTATGACATGAGTGTGCACTATCATCTCGACATAGCTAATATTGTGGTCGATGCTCTACGTAGAGTGTTCATGGGTAGTGTAGCTCATATTTGTGTTGGTAACAAGGAGGTGGCTAGAGAGGTTCACTGGTTGGCTAGGTTGGGGCTTAGGACGAATAAAGTTGAAAATGGTGGTGTAGTGGTTGTTGATGGTTCCAAATCTTCTTTGATTGAGGAAGTCAAGTCAAAACCAGATCTTGACCCCGCCTTACTAGAGTTGTAGGCTTTGGTGAAGGATGGCAAAGTGGAGATTTACTCCTAAAGGGGAGATGATGCCCTTAGGTACTAAGGTAGGTTGTTTGTGCCTAATGTTGATGACTTGAGGGAATTGATTTTGAAACAGGCCCATAATTTATCCTATTCTATTAACCCCAGTTACACAAAGATGTATAGAGACTTAACATAGGTGTATTAGTTGGGTGGTATGAAGAGGGATATGGCTAGGTTTATAGCCGGTTGTCAGAATTGCCAAAAAGTGAAAGCCGAGCATCAAAGGCTAGTTGGCCTAGCCCAAGACATAGAAATTCCTACTTGGAAGTGGGAAGAGATCAACATGGATTTTGTGATTGGTTTTCCTAAGACTAGGAAATACTTTGATTCTATTTTGGTTATTGTGGACAGAATGACAAAGTCCGCTCACTTTCTATCAGCTAAAATGACTTATGGTACCGAAGACTATGTCAAGTTGTACATTCATGAGTTGGTTAGATTGCATGGGGTAACCTTGTCTATCATTTCGGATCGTGGTGCTCAATTCACTTCTCATTTTTAGAGGTCCTTCTAAAGGGGTCTTGGTACCAATGTCAAGCTTAGCACAACTTTTCATCCTTAAAAGGATAATCAAGCCGAAAAGACTATCCAAGCTCTTGATGATATGCTTAGAGCTTGTGTTTTGGAGTTTAAGAGTAGTTGGGATAAACATCTTCCACTTATTGACTTTGCTTACAACAACAGCTACCACTTAAGTATTGGCATGACTCCCTTTAAAGCTTTATAAGATAAGTGTTGTAGATCCCCGATTGGGTGATTTGATGTGAGGGAGATGGCTTTGATAGGCCCGAACATGGTCATAGAAGCTTTGGAGAAGGTGAGGTTGATAATAGAGAGAGTGAAGATGTCTCAAAGTAGGCAAAAGTCTTACTCTGATGTGAGAAGCAGAGATCGTGAGTTTAATGTGGATGATTGGGTTTACTTAAAGGTATCGCCCATGAAGGGTGTGGTCCGATTTAGCAAGAAAGGGAAATCGAGCCCAAGATTTGTGGTTCCTTATGGAATTTTGAGGAGAGTTGGTAAGGTTGCATATGAATTGGAGTTGACTATGAAGATAAATATGGTACAGTCGGTATTTCATTTAAATATGTTGAGGTAATGTGTTGGTGACCAAGTGCTATAGTGCCCTTATAGGTTATTGCTATTATGGAGGATAATTTGACCTATGAGGAGGTCTGGATGGAAATATTAGATGGGCAAGTGAAAAGAGTAAGGAACAAAGATGAAGCATCCATCAAGCTCCTTTGGAGGAATCAAGAAGTTTAAAGTGCCACATGGAAAGCCGAAGCAGACATGAAAAAGTGATACCCATACCTCTTCCACTCTACTCAAGCTGAAGGTAATAACTTGAGTCCCATCTATGATTTTAAGTCTTAAGTTTCGGCCCTCATGTCATTTTTGAATGCATTCATGTAAATGGTATCAAGCTTATGGGATTTTTGACATTCACGTTGAGACTTTTTGAAGATGATGTTTAAGTGCATTTGTTGCATTCATGTCGGGCTGAAATCTTCATAATTACTTCTCTTAGGAATGTTTCTGTGGCATACAAGAATGAATGTTTCCATGGGGGAGATATTGAAACACTCTCATGTGCTTCGAAATTTCCCATAATCACAATCTCCATATATCTCAAAATCCGTGCGTGAATTCAGAAATCTAATATCATATTCTTAATTGGGGGCAAAATTGAGTGGGAATTGGGTATAACTCTTATTTTAGAAGACCCATAGCAAAAAATAATTTTTGATAATCTTCGAATTCCAATATCTGTCCACGCAAAGCCCATGTCGGGCCTGGAGCACGGACTAATGTAATTTGATACTCTGTATTTTGTCTGCATTGTGCCAGGGGCTCGGACCATTACATTTTTTACCTTATTTTTTCAATATAATTCAAAGGCATTGGGGTCATAACCCAATGTCAATTTAAAAGATAATCCTTCGATACTTAGCAATTTTTTAACTCTAAAACTCACAAAACCCTCTCTAAAACCTCTCCAAGACTTTATCAAATCTCTCATTCAATTGAAGGATTTCAAGCTCAATTTTGGGACTCAAGAACCAATCTCAAGCTTCAAAGTCTCCTTCAAGTTCTTTCAAGAGATTCCATGTAAAAGGTATGTGGGTCTGCATCCATGGGTCCTTTCACCCATGGAGGCAAACCTTCTCTTTTTGTAAAAAATTGCATGTTTTCAAGTTGTGTTATTCATGGGTATCTCTTATTATGAGTTATGAACGTAAATTATGTTGGGGTTCATCAAGTATTGATTGATTATGCATGAATATCTATTTTAGTCCTATACCATGAGTTGATTTAAAATCTATTGAAGTTATGTATGATGTGAACTATGAAAATTATGAGCTATTGTAAATTTTGAGATGCATTTCAAGATACCCTAAATGAGGATTTTACTGAATATTTGAGTTGAGTTTACTCTTCATGTCTTACTCTTCAGTTGCATGATTTTGAACAAGTCTCATGAATCCACCATGTGTTTGATAAAATTACAAGACAAGAATTCTCAAGTAATTGAAGCACCATTATATGATTTTTGCAAGACAACTGTTTCAAGTTAATTATGGCCTCCTAAGAATGTATTGAAATCATGATAAGTCCTTATGATCTACACGTGAACAATTGAGTTCATATGCGAAGTTTTATGCTCTTGTGAATTGTGAAGCCAACTAAAAGGGATCATGAACCATGTTGTACTCCTCACCCTCTAGTACAAGGAAAATATCTACATGAAGGGATCATGAACCATGTTGTATACCTTACCCTCATGTATGACTTATTATGATACGTTACCTAATATCTACCTAAAGGGGTCATGAACCATGTTGTATGTCTTACCCTCATGTATGACGTAATACCATATACTATCCGTTACCTACTATAAAGGGTTATGACTCATGTTATACTCCCTACCCTCTAGTACAAGGTATTTGGAAGAGCTAATCATGTCACTCTATAATGTTGAACAAGATATGCAAGAGAAATGTTTTAGAAGCATATTTTATCAAGAGCATTGATCATGCATCTCATATTGAGATTTTATATCTATTGATTATGATGATGCATTTTGAATATTATGGCTTATGTCTTTGATGAATTGCACCCCACATACTTAGTACATTCCAAGTACTAACGCATACGTTATGCCTACTTGATGTTACTATGTAGGGACCAGAGCTCCTATTGATCATTATCCTCCACGTGGCTAGTTTGGTTCTTTGAAGAATGTTTTGGTGAGTCCTCAATTTAGAGGACAATATCTACTTTTATTCATGTTATATTTAGACCTTTTCCTTGTGTTAGATACTTATTATTATGATGTTGAGCGTAGGAAGTGTCTTGGCCCTCGCTCCATTCTAAAGTAGAGGTATTGTTGGATACTAAGTTTGTATATGCTTTTGAGCTTGGCTATTCTTATGCTTCTATATTTATGAAATAATTCCCTTAGTCCCGCTTCCCATTTTATACTTGGCTCCTGTTGATGTTTATTTGCATTTCCCTAACTAAGGATATGTACAAGATATGCTAAGAGACTTGTTTAGGTTGTCTTTAGACTTTCTATTCACCGTGTCACGTCTAGGCCTTAGGTTTGGGTCATGACATGAATTTAATAAATCTTTATAAATTCAAGATCACAAATTGAAACACATAATCACCATTACTTTTGTGGATCTAAGATTTTCATAATTCTTTTCTCTTTGTCTAACAAGTGTTTTATTTTTTTAAATTGTAAGGCTGCAAATTTTCATAATTCTAAGTCATAATCGAGGATATTGATCATCTTGGACCTTATTAAAGAAGAAATATGTGGTGCTATGTGTGGGAATTTATTTAATTTGTAATAATTTTAGAGGTTGAGGATTGTCACGCCCCGAGAGGGTATCCTAGGCGTGACTTGCATTCGGAGACTACTGCTAGCCTCTAAGCAGACCACCTAGTCATATAGCATTTGTTCAATCAGTTCAATAGCAGAAGATAATCAAGAAATAAAGATAACCAAGAAATAACTATCTATCAATGGGCTACAACTATCAACTCAGTCTATCATAAATGAAATATTGGGAAAAGGACAATCTCAGTGTAAAGAAAGGAAACGGGAAAAAAGAGCCCCAACCGCGGTCATTTCAATCTATGTCTATGAAGCCTCTATATCTATTTTCTATGATGGTACCATGACATTCCATTGCTACCACAATCAAAGAAAATACTTCATGATATACAAAATGATAAATATGTCCGAAAGCAAGGGTGGACTCACCAAGTCTTTGTCTGAAAATCCATGAAACCTCAACAATTAGGCTTTTGAAGTCCTCTGTCTACAGAATCTGCATCATAAAACGATACAGCGCAAAAGGGGCATTAGTATGTGGAATGTACTCTATATAAAATGGGCTAAAATAAACAATATACAATATCATCAACATCATCAATCACTCATCCTCAACTCAGAGTAGGGAATAGAACTCTATCACCTCCATATCCATCAAGACATCAAATAGTCACATCAACTTCAGAGTACAATCATCATGAAACCTATCTGGGAGTTTCTATAACTGACAACCACCACCTATGAGCTATTGATGATACAATGAAGAGATTTCATTGCCACATCTGTCTAGTACCTTGCCGGGGTACGGGACGGGTCTATCGGGGATCCCAAGAAGTCTATCAAGCCCTCTGCGGGACAAAGGAAACATCTGCTTTCACGGTCCAATCCTTTCCCACACTAGCCATGGAGTTAAAGAGTGTTAGTGGGATACACTCTTACCCATTTCAGTGCTAATACTCCTCCCAGGGCTTAACATACTCATAAGTTTATTAATAAACTGAGGGCTTCCATCACTCGGCTCATACGGGCAAGATCGCTCAGCTCATCTCACATCTATCACCTCAAAGAGTAAGATTATTGCTTCAAAACTATGGTTCATTCTCATTGGTCTCTAAGAGCAATAATTCAATTAGTTTAAGTCATCAACACTATCATCCCAGGACTCAGACACCAACCTTCAACACATTCAGATAATCAAGGCTCTTGACATTACCCCTAAGTTCATTATTGAAGAATTAAACAAGGGAAATCATGTAATTTAGGAATACACTCACACAATAATGCACGTAAATAGTTAATAAAAGTACGATGATCATCAATTAGAGATAATATGATAATGAGACATTTTAGGAAATATTTCCCTTCTTCAGGTTCTATGACGTGCTATAGAGTTGTAGTAAGGTTTTCCCCCTAACGATTGTTATTTACTATGCTAGATCATGTCAAACACTCAAGGACGAAGGGCCCAAACTCCCAAGGAGCAATCTACCAATGGTGAGCTCCAGGATACTCTCACTATACTTGGTCAAGTGGTAGAGAACCAAGTCAATCAAGAGGGCAAAGCCCCTCATGCTACTACCTAGGGAGCTAGGGTAAGAGACTTTATGAGGATGAATCTGCTGGTCTTCTTTGTGTCAAAGGTGGATGAAGATCGACAAAGATTCATTGAGGGTAAATTCCTAAAGGGTGCTAAATTTCGTCAAGGCCAAGGGCCCCCTCATGTTACTAATAGGGGGTTTACCAATGACTTCCCAAGTCCTCAAGGTTTTGGTTGGGTGGCTCCTATTGATATGTGCCCTAAATATGGAAGGAACCATAGAGGCCCATGTTTGAAGGGTTCCAATGCATGCTATGAATGTAAGGAGCTTGGTCACAAGAAGGTATATTTTCCAAGAAACCATGGCAAGGTCCATGGTGCTAATGTTGTCCCACTGGGGACAAGTAGTCCTAAAGATTATGCCTCAAGGCACAATCAATTTTATGCTCTACATGGAATGCAAGGTGTTGTTGAGGTCGCCGATGTTATTACCCGTATATGGAAAATCTTTGACTTTGATGTGTATGCTTTGATTAATTCGGGTGCCACTCTTTCCCTTGTTACCCCTTTTATTGCTAAAAAGTTTCATGTTGTCCCCGAATTGTTTCATGAGTCATATGAAGTGTCTACTCCTATTGGTGCCTCTATTGTTGTTAGGAAAGCTTATAGGAGTTATCCTATTTGCATTTTGCATAAGTTGTTGCCTTGTGATCTTATTGAATAGACATGGTAGATTTTGATTTCATTCTTGGGATGGATTGGTTGCATGTCTACTATGCTTCTATTGATTGTAGAACCCGTTGGGTCAAGTTTCAATTCCTTAATGATCCCAACCGTGAGTGGGAAAGTCAAGACATGGTGGTCAAGGGTAGATTCGTTTCATGTATTAAAGCCCACAAGTTGATTTCTTGGGGGTGTTTGTATCATCTTATGAGGGTTAAAGATGTGGAGTCCAAAGTCCCTTCTTAGAGTGGTTTCAGTTGTAAATGAGTTTCTTGATATCTTTCCAAATGACCATTTCGGCATCCCTCCCAAAATAGAGATAGATTTTGGCATCGATCTCCTTCCCGATACTCAACCTATCTTTATTGCCCTTTACCGTATGGCCCCAACGAAGTTGAAGGAGTTAAAAGAGCAATTGGATGATTTGTTGGAGAAGGGATGTACTAGACCTAGTCAATCACCTTGGGGTGCTCCCCTGTTGTTTGTGAAAAAGAAGGATGGATCACTTAGAATGTTTATTGAGTACCGGTAACTCAATAGGGCTACTATCATGAATAAGTATCCTCTTCCAAGGACCTGATGATTTGTTTGACCAATTGCAAGGGGCTAGCTTCTTCTCTAAAATTGATCTTTAGTTAGGGTATTATGAAGTGAGGGTAAGGGAGTGTGATATTCCCAAGATGGACTTCTACACTGGATATAGGCATTATGAGTTTGTTGTGATGTCTTTTAGGTTGACCAGTGCACTGACCATCTTCATGGACTTAATGAATAGGTTCTTCAAACATTACCTTGATTCCTTTGTTGTGGACTTCATTGATGATATTTTGATCTATTCACATAGTAGAGAGGAGCGTATGGAACATTTGAGGGTTGTGTTGCAAAGATTGAGGGAGGAGAAATTGTATGCCAAGTATGCTAAGTGTAAATTTTTGTTGAAGGAGGTTTCATTCTTGAGTCATGTGGTGTCGGGTGGGTGGTATAAAAGTGGATCCTAAGAAAACCGATTTGATTAGGAATTTTCCTAGACCATTGTCCCCATCGGATATTAGGAGCTTCTTAGGCCTTGCAGGTTACCATAGAAGATTTGTGAATGGGTTCTCCTCCATGCTTCCCCTATGACTAAATTGACTCAAAAGAAGGTAAAGTTTGTGTATACCAACGAATGTGGGAGATGCTTCAAAACATTGAGGGATAGGCTTATGTCCACTCCTATATTGTCACTACCGGATGGGCTTGAGGGTTTTGTTGTGTATTGTGATGCATCTAGAGTCTGTTTTGGTTTTGTGCTAATGTAAAATGGTAAGGTCATAGCCTATGCTTCTAGGCAACTCAAGGTGCATGAAAGGAATTACCCTACCCATGATCTAGAGTTAGCCATCGTTGTGTTTGTATTAAAGATTAGGCATCATTATTTGTATGGGGTGCATGTTGATGTCTTCACCGATCATAAGGGCCTCCAATATGTCTTCACTCAAAATGATCTCAACTTGAGACAAACAAGGTGGCTAGAGCTTCTCATAGATTATGACATGAGTGTGCATTATCATCTAGGTATGGCAAATATGGTGGCAGATGGTTTAAGTCTTGTGTCCATGAGTAGCTTAGCTCATGTTGATGGTGGGGATAGGCAGATGACAAGAGAGGGGCATAGATTGGATAGATTGAGGGTTAGGTTGGAAGGGGTCGGTGATAATGGTGTTATCGTTATTACTGGGTCTAAGTCTCTTAGGTTGATGAGGTGATAGGAAAACAAGATCTTGACTCCTCCTTGCTTGAATTGAAGGCCTTGGTGAAAAAAGGGCAAAGTGGAGGTTTTCTACTAAGTGGGAGGTGGTGCCCTTAGTTACCAAGGTAGGTTGTGTATGCCTTGTGTTGATAGTTAGAGGGAGAAGATCCTTGATGAGGCTCATAATTCTTCTTATTCTATTCACCTCGGTTCCATAAAAATGTATAGAAACTTGAGGGATGTGTATTGGTAGCGAGGTATGAAGGGGGACATTGCCAAATTCATTTTTGGTTGTCATAGTTGTCAACAAGTCAAAGCCGAACATCAAAGGTTGGGTGGCCTAACCCGAGACATAGAGAGTCCTATTTGGAAGTGGGAGGTGATTAATATGGATTTTGTGGTTGGATTTACCAAGACTAGAAAAGGTTTTGATTCCATTTGGGTGGTGGTTGATAGGATGGCTAAATCAGCGCACTTTTTATCGGGTAGGACCATATATGGGGCTGAAAAGTATGCAAGGTTGTACATCCATGAGTTAGTGAGGTTGCATGGGGTTCCCTTGTCCATCATAATGGATCATGGTTCACAATTTACTTAACACTTTTGGAGGTCCTTTCAAAGGGGTCTTGGTACAAAAGTTCACCTTAATACGACCTTCCACCACCAAATGGATGTCCAAGCCGGAACAACCATTCAAACACTTTAGGATATGCTAAGGGAGTATGTATTGGAGTTGAGGGGTAATTGGGATGACCATCTTCCTTTGATTGAGTTTACCTACAATAATAGCTGTCACTCTAGCATCGATATGGCTCTTTTTGAGGCTCTTTATGGGAGATGTTGTAGCTCACCGGTTAATTGGTTTGAGGTAGGAGAGGTGGCTTTATTCCAACCGGATCTAGTTATAGAGGCTCTTGTGAAGGCTAGGATGATTAGGTAAAGGTTAAGAACAACGCAAAGTCATCAAAAATCTTATATCGATGTGAGAAGAAGAGGCCTTAAATTCAAAGTGAGTGATTGGGTTTATTTTAAGGTTTTTCCAATAAAAGGTGTGCTCCGTTTTGGTAAAAAGGGGAAGTTGAGTCCAAGATACGTTATTCCTTATAAGGTCTTGAAGAAGGTTGGCAAGGTAGCATATGAGTTGAAGTTGCCCATTGGAATGAATTTGGTTCATCGGATGTTCCATGTCTCAATGTTGAGAAAATATGTTATTGACCCTAATGCTATTGTGCCTCTTGATGTTGTGGGTATTGTTAAGGATAACTTGACTTATGAGGAGGTTCCAGTTCAAATCCTAGATAGGCAAGTGAAGAGATTAAGAAATAAGGAGGTGGCATCCGTTAAGGTCCTTTGGAGGAACCAATAAATCAAAAGTGCTACTTGGGAGGCCGAAGTAGACATACAAAAGTGGTATCCTTATCTTTTCCACTCCAGTCAAGCCTCAGGTACTAAATCTATGTCCCTTATGTTTTTCAAGTCTTATGTTTCGGCCCTATGTCATTCATATGCATTCATGTTCAAGTTGGCAGGTCATGATGATTTTACACTCATTTTGATATTTTGAAAATAGTGTTTTAAATGTAAGGTTGCATTTTAATTGGATGGCTGATTTGTTTATGATTACTCTTGTCTTCTACGTCTCTTTTGCATTCAGGGATGAATGTTCCCAAGGGAGAGATATTGAAACGACCCCGAAAATGTGCCTCGGAATGCCCGAAATTTTAAATTTCATATATCTCAAAATCCATTCATTGTTTTGAAAATCTTACTTCTTATTCATGATTAGGGGGTCAAAATTAGTTAGAAAAGGGTCTAACCTAGATTTAAAAGAGAAATATTAGCAATTATGATTTTTGAAAGTGCAATTTCCACAGAGTAGTGCGCCACTTCCGCAATGCGCACTAGTACATTTTTGTGACTGCTTCTTTTTAGTTCGTCCAATATTTTCTGACCGTTGGGCCCAAGCTTTCCCAAACGTGTTTTTACCTATACTCAGCAAATTTCACCCTCATGTCATTATAAACATTTCCCAATACTCAGTCATATTTTCACTCCTCAAACTCAAGTCCCAAACCCTCATCCTAAGCTAAGGTTTTCCTTCAAGTTTCTTGTTCAAGCTTCAAGTCTACATTTCCAATCTTCACAAAGTTCATCTTCAAGCTAAAATACGTAGGTTTCTTTCATGGGTTCTTTCACCCATGATACCCAAGCTTTCTTTTACTTAAATTGCATTTTAAGTTGATTTACAATTGGGTCTTGCTTATTATGAAATTCACTGCACACTATGTTAAAACTATGTAAAGTTGTGACTGTTTTGCCATGTTTTGTGTTATAAATCTTTGATCTATTATAAGATTTGAGAAGGAGTTTTAATGTATGTTGCTTGAGGGTATTACAAGGTGTTGATTGATGGTTTTATAACATATTTTCTTGCATGATTCTTTATCTATAATTCATGATTTTATACTAGCATTACCCACCCTCTAAGTGTTTGATAAAATATTTGGATGTGGTTTCTTGAGGAGTTGAAGGCTCAAAGTATGAGATATGATATAAATAACTATATGATAATGAAATTAGCTTATTTATATGATATATTCTATATAAAGTGTTGTGTTAGACCATATCTAATCCGGGGTGACAAGAGCCCAAGTAACCATGTTGGGGGTTTGTACTCATCAACCATGTGAGGGGTTTGTACTACGCTACTGTGTTGATAAGGAGTGATTATAATCAACCATGTGAGGGATTTATACCATACAACCAAGTGGTTTGTACCTTGAATAGCTTGCTTGGTCTCTTCTACACATATGATATCCTATATGAGCATGAGTTACTTAAGCATGTTTTACTTAAGTATTGGTCATGCATTCCATGTTGTTATATTATGCCTATTGCTTAATTTTATGCATTTTGATTATGGTGCCTATCTATTATTGCATTGCATCGTATGTACTTAGTACATTCAAATGTACTAACTCATACTCTATGCCAATAAGATGTCACCATGTAGGAACCGGTGCCCAATTTGATCATCCTCCTCCACATGGCTAGTTCAGTGCTACTCAAGCTAGTTGGTGAGTCCTCCACTTTGGGGACCATAGTCTACTCTCTCTCTTATTATATATTGAGACAGTCTTCTTTTGTTCTATTTAACCATGAGGGTGAGCCCGGTTGCTTTGTCTTGGCCCCCGCTCTTATCTATGTAGTAGAGGTTATCGTTGGACGTGTTATGTATCTATGATATGAGTTAACTTTTGTATCTTGACTATGATATTGTGCAAGCTTTTTTTTTTAGTCCCTTTGCCCCTTTTCTTGCTCTTTAATGTTTTTATATGATTCCGCAACCAATGATGTGTAATGACAAGTTAAAAGGCTTGTTTGGAGTTCCTTCTGGATCCACATTCGCCGTGTCACGTCTAGGCCCTAGGCTTGGGTCGTGAAACTTGGTTTAAAGTTGATTTACAATTAGGTCTATATTATTATGAAAAATCACTGCACACTATGTTGAAGCTCATGAAATTGTGACTGTTTTGCTATGTTTTGAGTTATGAAACCAAGTTCTATTATTAGATTTCGTGAAGGGTTTTGATGTAAATTGTTTGAGGGTGTTACCAAGTATCTATTGAATGTTTTACATTGAATATTCTAGCATGATTTTACTCTTGAATTGCATGGTTTTACACTAGCACTACACACTTTAAGTGTTTGATAAAATGTTCGATTATGTTTCCTTGAGGAATTGAAGGTCCAATGCATGTCTTATGAGATGAATGACTATATGATGATGGTATATGATAACGATATGATAGAATGATGATGAAAGGAATACATATAAACGGTGCTCTCTATGTAGTGTTGAATGTGACCATGCCTTACCCGGGAGTTATGTACCGGGTAACCTTGTTGGGGGTTTGTACTGATCCACCTATCGGGGGTTTTGTACTCCGATACCAAGGGTGGTAGGGTGTGTTGATCCACCAACCTTGTTGGGGGTTTGTCCCCATCAACCTATCGGGGGGGTTATACTTCAATACCAAGGGTAGTAGGGTACAACGACCACCAACCAATTGACGGGATTTGTACCTCAATCAACAAAGATGATAGGGTATGATGATCCACCAATAGTTAATGGTCTCTTGTTACACATATTTTATACTGCGTGTAAGCATGTTTTACTTAAGCATTAATCATGCATGCCTTATTGCAACTATGTTATCTATTGCTTATCTCTATGCATTTTGATTATGATGTCTATCTATTGTTGCATTTAATCCTAAATACTTAGTACATTCAAACGTACTAAAGCATACACTATGCATACATGATGTCACCATGTAGGAACCAGTGCTCAAGTTGATCATCCTCATCCTCCACATGGCTAGTCCGATACTACTCAAACTAGTTGGTGAGTCCTCCACTTCGAGGAACTTAGTCTATGTTTCTCTTATTGCGTATTGAGATATTATTCTTTATTTTGTACTTAAGCTTTAAGGGTGAGCCCGGTTGCTTTGCCTTGTCCTCCGCTCTATCTATGTAGTAGATGTGTTATTTGACATGCTATGTACCTATGATATGAGCTTTGACTCTTTTGTCTCTTTATTATGATGTTATGCAATTTTTCTCTTAGTCTCGTTGTCTTATTTCTACTTTTGTTTATCATTTAAATGTTTCCATGACCAATAATGTGTAATGATAAGAAAAGAGGCTTGTTTAGGGTTCCTTCCAGTTCCCCATTCGTTGTGTCATGTCTAGGCCCTAGGTTTGGGATGTGATAGTCACGCAGGACCAAATAACATTGATCCGCGCCCCAGGTGCGTGAGGTCCTGGGCGTGGATAGACACTAGATAAGAAAATTTTTGGAAAATGATTTTTTGCTATGGTTGCTCTAAAATCAGGGTTATAGCCATTTCCCACTCAATTTTGCCCCCTGATCACGAATATGAAGTCTGATTTTCAATATCACGTGTGGAGTTTGAGATATATAGAAGTTACAACTATAGGCATTTCTAAAGAATATTTTTGAGGTTATTTTGCATCGTTTCTGGCTAGGGGTGCTATTTCAACTTGGGCCTAAACAGGTGCTGGTGCAAGAGGAAATATGGGCACTAAAGACTACCTATGCGCGTTAATGGGGATATATCTGCCTAACCAGGCAAGGAACAATTGGTTCCTTCTCTCGGATCTATATTTATCTTATGTTGGGCCATCTCCTGAGCATAGGCAACCCATTACATAAAAACAACATAGCACAATTTAGATTTCTTATGTTCCTATAAGTTTGCTTTATAATGCGATCTATTAAGTGAAAGGAATATAATTATTCCTAAATTCCCCAAAGCGTCCTGAATAAAAGTGTGGTGCTCAACACACCCATACGTAAGACCCTACTGTACATGACATTGTGGACTCCCTAGGACACGACCTACTCTAATCTGGTACCATATTTTTCACGCCCAAAAAAGAGGGGAGACGTGACTAGCACTCTATACCTTTATTGGCCAAGTAAGCCACTAAACATGCTAATTAACTAAACTAGGGGCCAAAAGAAAATCGGGTAGCATAATATTTAAAAAACTAAGCCTGGAATATTAAGGTCATGACCTGGTCAATAGCAAATCATGTACATGAGTAAGCAAAAATGATAATGTACTAGTTAGTCGACAAGGCTACGACAACAGAGGTACAGGCACACACTATATATACACGCCAATCATATGACAGGAAAGTGAAAGGCACAAAAGAACTAAGCCAAAAATAACATGTCCGCAATAACCTCCAAGAGAATCACTGACACTACCAGCACAGAGCCCATACTATACCCAATTGTACACCAAAAAGTTAGCATCCTGTGAATGCTTTAGGAAAGGGTGGAGCTTACCAATTCATAGTTGAACTGGGCTACTAGTGGAGGGATCGATCAGAGTCCTTACCTGAACCTACACACATAAAATAAAATGCAGCATCCCCAGCCAACAGGACATCAATACGAATATATATGTACTGGTATGTTAGGCAGAAAGTAAAACTATATGTAATAGTAATAAAAATGGTAATAGGAATATCGCCTGTAACCATGACTCAAGTAACCTTAATGGCCAATAATCAACCTCCTACTAATAAAATATGCATGGAATGCTCGAGTATCGCGTGTCGTGAATACATATATATAGATGCAAATGCAAGACATACTCAACCAAATGCTAGCAGTGGTGGCTATTTCTGATACCTAACCAACATCATATTTGCCAAGCTGTGGCCATCTGTATCATATACATATATATATATATATAATCATTTGGGAAAATAGCCCCCGTACTTCCAATTATACTCGAAGTCCATGCATAATGTGCCATGTATGATATCACTATTGAATGCACATACTAGGCCATAGCAGAAATTTAGCCAATCTTTGCTCATCTGTACACTTATCTTCATAACATCATAAACATTGTCGTAGCATATACACATGACTCTTGGGATCTTACATTTCTTTCGAATAGGTTTTACAACTTAACATAACATTTAGAATGAGGCTTTAACACTGAAAATGTTCATAAAGGTACTTTACATAAAGCCTATACTTGGTTCCATGTCAATTAGTAAAAGAAAATACTTAAAAAGAATCAAGTGCCTTGGTAGTTTAAATGAGAGCATTATATTGGAGATTATTAGAAATGAATGCATTACTTGTTAAGGGCTTCAATTATATTTTTTGTATGGAAGAAGGATAGATTATGAATACTGTATTTTGTTTGTAATCAACATTTATTTTAATGACACAACACCAAGAAGAGAAGCATCTCGAACATATGGATAGGTAGCATGCAAAATCGACAAAATGATATATAGATATTGAATATACAGTCTAAGTGAACGAATGGAATTTCAATGTAATACTATCATAAAAATAACTTAGGTGCAATCCCAATACCTTTCACAAAAGTTATTTATAGCAACAGAATAGTAAGATTTCGCATTTGATGTTTTGGGATGCTTCCCTAATTCCGTGCTAAAAGGAGGGACGGAGCATAGCCTTAACATACCTTCCCAAAGGACGTCTTATTTCCCAAAGTTTCATTACAAGAGTTGTTCCTCGAATTCTAACCTTTACAACAACTATATACATGCAGCATAAAGCCAACTTTGAACAGTCCAGAATTTAGCATTAACGACCAGATTCACCAAATAGTATTTATGCAAGGAAACGTCCGTAAAACTTCATTAAAATTACCGTAAAAGAGCCCAAGATTCTTTCCTAAACACACCACCTGCAAACAAAGAACTTTCAGCAATACCACCACTTTATTATAGCCTAAAAATAGCCCCAAACACAGCTAATAGGAGTGGAAAACAATCGCAAAGCGTAAAGGAATGCAATTCTAAACACAAGGATGAATTTTAACGGTAAAAATGCAAAGAATTTACCCAAATCACCTAGGTACCTTGAGATAAATTTATCTTCAGTTTATTTATTATTTGCGACGATATGGAAAAGTTCAAATTAGCTGACAACTGGGTGAGTTGACCTGACCCGGCCCATGACCTGATTTTCTGCTCGGGCAGTCATATTTAAGCTACTATAACTTTTTATTCTGAGGTCAGTTTGATGTGGAGTTTTTTGTGTTACAAACTAGACTTATAAATAATCAATGTGATAGGTCATTGATCTTCTAATCTTTATAGTTTGGGAGATATGGCCTAATACATTTGACCTAAATTTAAGAAGTATTGATTAAACAAGCAAATGGTAAATTTGGCCAAACTTCATCATGCAACATTATTGATCCCAAAACTTAATGTATGACCTTTGTGCTATTAAAATAACCTTCAAGAATCCATTATTAGAAAATTATATACTTTTAGACTGATCCAAAAAGTGAAACGTAATTTAAAACTTCCAAAAATGGTGAAATGCCACTCGGCCCATTTCTTTAATCTCGTATGTGTATTTAGGTTATTCCTTTGGCTTAAATTTTTAGGTCCTTGACATTACCACTTATTGGATGCCTTACTATCCTTAGGTTCTATCCAAAATCATATATGTCCTATATTACATGCCAACATATATATATTATGGAAGACAAGAAACACAAGGTCTCATACTTTCCCCCCCCCCCCAAGAACATTCGTCCGCATATGTAGCAATACAGCTTCTTGGTTGCATTAGCTTCAACCAAAAATGTTTTTTTGGGGTATATTATTACCCTTACAAACTATATATCAACTTTCCAAAACTCCAATTACTAAACTCCATATATCTATTCCACGACGAAAAGTCAAGTTAAACTTCCAAATCCTTTAAAATTGAAGTTACTATAAAAAGATAACTGGCAGCTTGGGATGCGACTCACCTTAGGTTGTAAATACATGAGTGATTTCTAATACACATTCAATGTATCAACATAAAATAGTAGAGGGACTGCTCCTAATTATGAAGGCAAATCAAGCTCATGTGCCACCTTCCCAATTTTTTAAATAATCTTATATGGTCTGACATATCTAGGGCCAGGCTTTCCTTTCTGCCCATGCATCAAACTATAAGTCTCATCATTGAATGTCGATATAAGACTCCTGCTGGCTCTATGCCATTTGCAAATGGTCTCTAATAAGTTTTACTTTGTCCATTACCTGTTGAACTAGATTAGGGCCTAGCAACTTTGCCTCCTTGACCTCAAACCAACTGATCAACAACCTACATATTCGCCCGTATAGTGCATCATAAGGTGCCATTTGAATACTAGCTTAGAAGTTATTATTATAACCAAACTCGATAAGAGGTAGATGATAATCCTAGCTTCCTTTAAAATCTAGCATGTAGGTACATAACAGATCCTTGATAGTCTAAAGGGTACACTCTTCCCGTCCATCAATTTGTGAATGAAAAGTGGTACTAAAATTTACTTTAGTCCCCAAACCCTTCAAAAAAGACTTCCAAAAGTGTGCGATAAATTGCACCTATTGATCAGAAATAATAGATAATAGAGTTCCATAGAGGTAAACAATCTCTTAAATATAAAGCTTAGCATAATCCTCCGCTTAATATGTCATTCTTACTAGCATGAAATGAGCAGATTTTGTTAGGCTATCAATGATTACCTAGAGTCATACCTACATGGAGTACTAAGCAACCTAGTAATAAAGTCCAAATTTATCATGTCCCCGTTTCTATAACGAAAGGTCAGTACACTTAGCTAGGCCTCCAAGTCTCTAATGCTTTATTTTAACATGTTGGTAGTTGTGGCATTGGGTCACCATCTTTACAATAACTTTTTCATGTCATTCCATCAATAGATTTGTCGCAGGTCTCAATACTTTTTATTGGTTTCCCTAGGGTGAGCTTAATATCTAGAATAATGGGCCTCAGTAACAATCTTGGCCCAGAGCGCTCCATTATTTGGCACATATAAGCGATCCTGGTACTGAAGGACTCCATCTCAATTTAGCTCAAATAGAGGATGTTGCTATTGTGGTACACTTTCCCTCAATTTCATAAGCTTAGGATCCGCACGTTGTTGCTCTTTCACTTCAATAAGAATGGAAGATTTTTGTTGTATTTTGAATAATTACACCTCTATCTTTCGTATCTAATAGTTGTACCGACAAACTAGTTAGGTAAAATAGTTCTTTTTTCATTTCAACCTTATCAGCTTCAGCATGGATAAGCTTCCCATGGACTTTCGGCTATGTGTATCTAATATAACATTAGCTTTATCGGGATTGTATAAAATGTCATCATAGACTTTTTATAATTCGAGCCACCACTTTTGTCGTACGTTCAACTCTTTTTGCTTAATTAAATATTAGAGACTCTAGCCGTCAGTAAAAACATTAATATGAACTCTGTATAAATAATGTCGCAAAATCTTTAGGGCGAAAATAACTACGACGAGCTCAAGATCACAAGTAGGATAGTATTGTTCATGCTTTCGCAACTTTCTAGAACATATGCAATAACTCTACGTTGCTGCATAAGAAAACAATCTAGGCCAATTCTATAGGCATCACATTATACAATGTAGCCTTTGGTTCCATCTGAAAGAGCCAAGATAGGTGCGATGGTAAGCCTTTTCTTTAGCCCTTGAAAACTTTATTCACATTCTTCAGTGCATCGAAACTTAGCTCTATCATATCCAGGGCTCTCAGCCAAGTCGTTACTACTTTTATCCTCTTGCCATCGACCTTGATGTTATCACTAGTACTAACATGATCAAGAAAAGAAATAGAAGTTTACCACGATTCAAATTCAGAGAATCTATAATTAGCTCGCAAGTGGTCTGCTTGCTCAGCTTTTGACCATGAATATATCAAGATGTAATTAATAAATAAGATTCACAAATTCATCTAAGACTAGTTTAAAAGCTCAATTTAATAGATCCATAAAAGGTGCTAGGGCATTTGTAAGCCCAATAGGCATGACAAGAAACTCAAAATGTCTATACTTCATGATAAGCATGGTATTTGTAATATCACCATCCCTAACTCGTAGTTGGTAGTACCTGGATCATAAGTCGATCTTAGAAAAAGCATTTGGCACCCTGCATTTGGTTGAACAAGTCATCAATCTACAAAAAAGGATACTTATCCTTAATAGTGACTTTATTTAGCTATCTGTGGTGATACACTTCCACAAGGATCCATTATTCTTTCAAGCAAAGAGCACTAGAGCACCTCATGGAGATGTACTTGGCCTAATAAAGTCTATATCAAGTAAAAACCTCCAGTTGTTCCTTCAATTCTCTTCACTTTACAGGAGCCATTACGTAGGGAGTAATGGGCATAGGTTGGATATCAGGAATGAAAACTGTAGCAAAATTGATATCCTTTCGGGGAAAATCCCTTTAAGCTTATCGAGGAATTCCATTAGGAATTCATTCATAATAGGGGCTGACTAAAGGGTTAGTTGATAATTAAATGTCTTATCTTCCCATAATGGTAGCATGCACTTGAACCCTTTGTACACTACCTAGTATGACCTTACCACCTTGTGTACAGGGTGAATAGTTTGTCTCATTTGTGCATAATACTTCTTTTGATAGCTATAAGGCTGACCTAAACACTGCCTCGGTCTTGACTAAATATAATGATCAAATCTCTGGCCCTGTACCTATGACGGGAGACTACCCTCTGGCGGAGATGGATATCAACGAAATTGTGGCCTAAAATAACCTTATGGCTCCCTATAAGACCCCATAGTATGAGCCCTGTTATTATGCTCTTTGTCTCTATGTGTATCCCAAATCTAATGAGAAAGGTCCTTTGTAGTCTAAGCAAAAGCCTACAGACGGGAAATATCTACACTGTTTTGTAAAGATTCTATCCTGCAATCTCTGATCAAATGATCCCCTAGAACATCAACATAATGATGAGCATTGGCCTCATGTGGTATGTACAATATTTGGTGCATAACTAGCTAACAAATAGAACCATAGGCTACATTCCCTTAGACTCATATCCCCTGCCTTAATTGACAAACTGGTTAAGGTGGTTGTCCTAAACCTCCTGTGGATACTAATGGGCTAGAAGTACCTTAAAGAAATCCTTCTACTCTTCTGGCGCGGCATTAGGCCCTCTATATTTTTCCCATGCCTTGTACCACAAGATGGTGATATCACATTATAGAAAAGAAGCCAACTACACATCCTTAATGATGGTGGTATGCATCACCCTCAATACTTTATACATATGGTCTATAAAGTCCAAGGGCAGTGGGACTGGATCCTATAAATACTGGAGGGTCCAAGTGAAGAAACTCTCATACCTTTGAGCTTTCTGTTTGATCCCTTCTAGTGTCTTCTTTCTACTTTAGTTGTCTCTCATGAATCCTAGTCAGTAACTAGATAGCCTTTCTCATACTCTACTCCCCAGTGGGGCTAGGGGTACTGATTCTCCTTGGGTCTCAACAGGTGCTAGTGAATGAGGTAATATAGGCTTTAGAGACTCACTATATGCCTTAACGTGGAATATATCCACCTGATCAGGCGAGGAATGATTGGTACCTTCTCTCAGACCCATATTTATCTTACGTTGTGCCATCTCCTGAGCGTAGGCAGCCAATTACATAAAAACACATGGGACGATTTGGATTTCATATGTTCCTATAAGTTTGCTCTATAGCACGATCTATTAAGTGAATGAAATGTAATCATTCCTAAATGCCCCATAGACTCCTAATTATAAGTGTGGTTACAACACACCTATATGCAAGACTCTACTAGACACAGTAATATAGACTCCCTAGGACACGACATGCTCTGGTACCATGTTTTTATGCCCTAAAAAGAGGGGAGGCACGATAGAATAGTAAGATATCACATTTGTCATTTTGGGAAACTTCCCAGATTCCATGCTAAAAGGAGTGATGAAGCTTAGCCTTAGCATAACTTCCCAACGAACGTCCTCTTGCCTAAAGTTTCTTCATGAGAGTTGTTCCATAAGCCCTAAGCTTCGAACAACTACATATATGCAGCTTAAAGAAACTTATAAATAGTGAAGAATTTAGCCTATGAGAAGGTTCCAAGGGATGTCCTATGAAGCTGTCTAGAGGTTAAAGGTGTCCCAATAGCATATACCAAGGCAATTAAGGACATGTACTATGACACTCCATAACTTTGTGCTCTTGTATATACATGTTTCAGCCCTCATTTGATTAGGTTGGAAGTGTACTAGATTCATGACAGACTCCTAGTACCTAAAGAGTTCAATAATTACTGCAAGTAGAGTTTTGGGTGTTGTTTCATATAACGGTCAACTTTAAACTAGCATAACTCTTAGCACATTTGGAAATAGGTAGCCCACGACATGCATAATAAAAGCCCTTTGATTTATCTTCAAAACCTATTTGGTTTCACTCATTCTAATATTGGATGAAGGAGTTATGATCGCTTTCGTGAGACCCTCCTATGCAGTGAAGCCCCACGAGCACCCATACGGGCAGTGTGACCTTGTATGGGTCGTGGGAAATGTTTGGGGCTGGAAAATAGTGTGGTGCGGCCAAGTATTGTTCCACGACTAGTGGCACAAGTCATACGACTCATCACTAATCATGAGGAGGAGCGTAGAGGTGTTTCACGAGGCCTGGCTAGGCGTGGGTGGCATTGGAAGCTAAGGCATCGGCCACGGCTGCCTTGTATGGCTTGGGTAAAGGGATACGGGTTGTGTCACCTAGGCGTGTGGTTTCCAACAACATTTTACTGTCTAAGTGAGGTGGTACGGACCAATACACGATTCGTGTAACACTACACGGTCTGTTGAAATTGGCCATCAAAGTGACATCGACGCTAACTTTTTCTCAAGTGTTCTAATTCCATTTTTCTGTCTAAGTCTTGTATCATGGGCACTCCATATGATCCTTGGAGTGTGACATGGCCAGTGAAGTCTTTAGCAGGATAACACTTTGAAAATTTTTCCATTCATTCACTAATGGTATTTTCGTAAATGCAATTATCCTAATGACCCTTTTTGACTTTTAGGCTATCTCAACATTCCTAGAAGAGCTAAATTTAAATCTTAAGGACCTAATTTCACTAAACTCATCTCAATCACACTCCCAAATCCTCTCAAGAGCCTCCATCAAGCCCCAATTCAATTTCAAGGAAACCCAAGAACAAGATTGGATTCCAAGATCATTTCCAAGCCTCCATTCTTACCAATCAAAATTCCAAGCAACTCTAGACCTAAGGTATGTGGTGCTGAACCATTGGGTCTTTCCACCCATGGTACCTAAACCCTCTTTCAATTAGTATTACATGATTTAAAATGGAGTTTACAAATGGGTTTACTAGTATGAACATGTCTATGCACTATGTTAAAACTATGTAAAGTTGTGACTATTTTGCTATGTTATGAGCTATATATCTTGGATCTATTATAAGTTTTAATGAGAGGTTTTAATGTGGATGTCTTGAGGGAGTTGCAAGGTATTGATTAATAGTTTTACAATAGATTTTCTAGCATGACTTCATCTCTAAATTGCATGCTCTTTTACCCCGCCATTACACACACCCAATGTGTTTGATAAAATGTCTGATTATGATTTCTTGAGAAATTTAAGGTCCAAAGAATGAGATATGATATAAATGATGATATAATGAAGAAATGAGCATGTATACGTGGTAAATTCTATATAAAGTGTTGCATTAGACCATACTCAACCGCGGTGAGGGTTTGTACTCATCAACCATGTGAGGGGTTAGCACTTCACCACCTAGGATGATTGGGGTATGACCATCATCAACCGAGTTGGGGGTTTGTACTCATCAACCATGTGAGGGATTTATACTTCACCACCTAGGATGATTGGAGTATGACCAACATCAACCATGTGGGGGGTTTATTCCTCGCCAGCTAGGATGATTGGGGTGTGACCATCATCAACTAACCAAGGTTGGAAAGCTAGTTTGGTCTCTTCTTCACATATGGTACTTATATAAGCATGATTTACCTAAGCATGTTTTACTTTAGCATCGATCATACATGCCATATTACTATATTATGCCTATTGTCTATTGTTACACATTTTGATTATGATGCCTATTCCTTGTTGCATTGTATTCCACATACTTAGTACATTCAAATATATTAATGCATACTCTTACATGTAGGAATCAGTGCTCGAGTTGATCCCCCTCCTCCACGTGGCTAGGCGGTGCTATTCCAAGCTTGTTGGTAAATCCTCTATTTCGGGGACCTTAGTCTATATTACTATTATCTATGTATTAAGACACTATCTTATGTTCTATTGACTATGAAGGCGAGCCCGGTAACTATGTCTTAGACCCCATTTTATCTATGTACTTAGAGGTGTATGTTGGACAAGTGTGTATTTATGATATAAGTTGTGACTCTTTGTTTTGGTAATGTTGTTGTTTTGGCATGCTTTTCCCTTAGCCTCAGTGTCCTTTACATACATAATACATACATATATATATATATATATCTTTTGTATGTTTCCACGACCAAGGATGTGTTATGACAAGTAAAGAGGCTTGATTGGAGTCCTTTTGGGTTCCCCATTCGCTATGTCACGTCTACACCCTAGGCTTCGGTCATGACAAACCTGTTATCAAAGCACTAGGTTGATAGATTCGCATAGTCTAACATACCGTGTCAATTAAAGTTCGGCCCATGGATGTGAAGCGCGCCATTACTATGGATAGGAGCCTATGAGGCGTTGTAGGAAATGTTTCCCTTCTTTATATCCTAAGTCGTGCTATAGAGTTATGGTAAGTATTTCCCCCTAAATCATGCCAAATACTAGAGGAAGAAGGGACTAAACTCCCGAGGAGCAACCTATCAATTGTGAGCTCCGAGATACCCTTACTATGCTTGCCCAAGTGGTGGCCAACCAAGTCCACTAAGGGTCTCAAGCCTCTCATGCTACTAACCCAAGAGGTAGGGCAAGGGACTTCATGAGGATGAATCCTCTGATTTTCCATGGGCCAAAGGTGGATGAAGATCCACACGAATTTATCGATGAAATCTACAAAATCTTGTCTATCATGGGTGTTTGACCGAATTAAAAGGCGGAGTTGGCAGCATACCAACTCAAAGGGGTGGCTCAAATTTGTTTTGATCAATGGAAAGGTGAGAAGAGTAATGGCTACGTGGTTCTTTGGGAGGAATACAAATTGGTCTTAATCGATTCTTCCCTCTTGAGCTTAGGAAAGATAAGTTGGTTGAGTTTATGAACTTGAAACAAGGTGGTATGAGTGTGAGGGAGTATGCCCTCAAATTTAATCAACTTTCAAAATATGCTCCTCACTTGGTGGCTGATCCTAGGTCAAGGATGAATAAGTTTGTAGTGGGGGTTTCCGACTTGGTAAGTGAAGAATGCCAGTCCGCCTTGTTTATTAATGATATGGATCTGTCTCAGTTGATGATCTATGCCTAGAAAATGGAAGAAAAGAAGTCGAGAAAGTGGAGGGGCCATGATGCCAAGAGGTCCTATTTTGAGGGTAAGTTCCAAAAGGATGCTAGATTTCACCAAGGCCAAGGGCCTTCCCATACTACCAATAGGGGATTTGTCAATGACTTCCCTAGGCCTCAAGGTGTGGGTGGAGTTGCTCCTATAGAGGTGTGTCCTAAATATGGAATGAAGCATAGGGGTCCATGTTTGAAGGGTTCTAATGCATACTTTTAATGTGGGGAGCTTGGTCACACGAAGGTAGGTTGTCCAAGAAACCGTCGTAAGGGCCAGGGTGCAAAATGCGGTTCCATTGGGTAGAGGTGGCCGTCAAGATGGATCCCCAATGAAAAACTGAATTTGTGCTCTATATGGGAGGCAAGAGGTTGGTGACGTTCCTGATGTTTTTACCAGTATGTTGAAAATGTTTGATCTTAATGTATATGCTTTGTTTGATCTGAGTGCCACCTTTCCTTTGTTACCCCCTTACTTGCGAAAAAGTTCCATGTTGAGTCGGAGTTGTTGCATGAGTCTTACGAGGTGTCTACTCCTATAGGTGCATTAATTATTGCTAGGAAAATGTATAGAAATTATCCAGTTTGCGTCTTGCATAAAATCTTACCTTATGATCTTGTTGAATTAGATATGGTTGATTTTGATATTATTCTAAGGATGGATTGGTTGTATGCACACTATGCTTCTATTGATTGTAGAACTCAAAAGGTAAAGTTTCACTTCATAAATGAATCTGTCCTTTAGTGGAAAAGTCATGATGTGGTGGCAAAGGGTATATTCATTTCATGCATTAAAGCCCATAGGTTGATTTCCAAGGGGTGTTTGTATTATCTTGTGAAAGTCAAAGATGTGGAGTCCAAAGTCCCTTACATCAAGTCAGTTCTGGTTGTAAATGAGTTTTTTGATGTCTTCCCAAATGACCTTCCCGTTGTTCCTCCCAAAAGGGTGATAGATTTTGGCATAGATCTCCTTCCTGAAACTTAACCTATCTCCTTTCCCCCTTATTTCATGGCCCCAGCAAAGTTGAAGGAGTTAAAGGAGCAATTGAAGGATGAGTTGGAGAAGCGATTTATTAGGCTTAGTTAATCACCTTGGGGTGCACCGTTGTTGTTCGTAAAGAAGAAAGATGGGTCACTTAGATTGTGCATTGACTACCGGTAACTCAATAGGGTCACTATAAAGAATAGGTATCCTCTTCCAAGGATCGATGACTTATTTGACCAATTGCAAGGGGCTACCTTTTTCTCTAAGATTGATCTTCGGTCCGGGTATCATCCAATGAAGGTGAGGGAGTGTGATATTCCCAAGGTGGCCTTCCGGAATAGATATGGAGATTATGAATTTGTGGTGATATTTTTTGGGTTAACCAATGCACCGGCTATCTTCATGGACTTAATGAATAGGGTCTTCAAACCCTACCTTGATTCCTTTGTTATGGTCTTCATTATTGATATTATGATCTATTCACATAGTACGGAGGGGCATTTGAGGGTTGTGTTGCAAAGATTGCGGGAAGATAAATTGTATGCTAAATATGAAATGTATAAATTTTTGTTAAAGGAGGTTGCATTCTTTGGTCATGTGGTTTTGGGGGATGGTATAAAAGTGGATCCTAAGAAAATCGATGTTATTAGGAATTGTCCTAGACCATTGACCTCGTCAGATATTAGAAGCTTCTTGGGACTTGTGGGTTACTATAGAAGGTTCGTGAATTGGTTCTCCTCCATTGCTTCCCCTATGACAAAATTGACTCAAAAGAAGGTTAAGTTTGTGTGGATCGATGAATGTGGGAAAAGCTTCCAAACATTGAAAGATAGGCTTGGGTCCGCTCCTATATTGTCACTACCGGATGGGCTTGAGGGTTTTATCATGTATTGTGATGCATCTAGGGTTAGTTTGGGTTGTGTGTTCATGCAAAATGGTAAGGTCATAGCCTATGCTTCTAGGCACCTCAAAGTGCATAAAAAGAACGACCTTACACATGATCTTGAATTAGCCGTTGTGGTATTTTCATTATGGGGTAAATGTTGATGTCTTCACCAATCATAAGAGTCTCCAATATGTTTTCACTAGAAAATACCTCAACTTGAGGCAAAGAAGGTGGTTAGAACTTCTTAAGGACAATGACATGAGTGTGTATTACACTCGAGTAAGGAAAATATTATGGCGGATGCTTCGAGTCTGGTGTCTATGGGTAGCCTAACTCATGTAGATGGTGGTGATAGGGAGATGGCTAGGGAGGTGCATAGATTGGTTAGTTTGGGGGTGAGGTTGGAAGAGGTGGGTAGTGGTGTTGTTATGGTTGATGGTTCAAATCTTCATTGGTTGATGAGGTGTTAGCAAAACAAGATCTTGACTCCTCCTTACTTGAGTTGAAGGCTTTGGTGAAAGAGGACAAGATAAAGGTTTTCTCCCAAGGGGGGATATGGGGCCCTTATATACCAAGGTAGGTTGTGTGTTCCTTATGTTGATTGTTTGAGGGAGAGAATTCTTGATGAAGCCCATAATTCCTCTTATTCTATCCACCTTGGTTACAACAAAATGTATAGAGACTTGAGGGATGTGTATTGGTGGGGAGGCATGAAGGGGGACATTGCCAAATCCATTTCTGATCGACATAGTTGTCAACAAGTTAAAGCCAAACAGCAAAAGGTTGGGTGGCCTAACCCAAGGTATAGAGATCCCTACTTGGAAGTGGGAGGGTATTAATATGGATTTTGTGGTTGGATTGCCCAAGAGTAGAAAAGGTTTTGATTCCATATGGGTGGTGGTTGATAGGATGACAAAATCTACTCATTTTCTACCGGTTAAGACCACATATAGGCCCGAAGAGTATGCAAGGTTGTACATTCATGAGCTAGTGAGGCTACATGGGGTTTCTTTATCCATCATATCGGATCGGGGTGCAAAATTCACTTCACACTTTTGGAGGTCTTTTTAAAGGGATCTTGGTACAAAAGTTCACCTTAGTATGGCTTTCCATCTCCAAGCGGATGGCCAAGACGAAAGAACTACTCAAACTCTTGAAGATATGCTTAGGGCATGCGTATTGGAGTTGAGAGGTAGTTTGGATGACCATCTTCCTTTGATTGAATTCGCATACAACAATAGTTATCACTCTAGCATTGGTATGGATCCTTTTGAGGCTCTCTATGGGAGACGATGTAGATCACCAGTTGATTGGTTTGACATTCGAGAGGTGGCCTTATTGGGACCGGATCTAGTTATGGATGCTCTTGAGAAGGTTAGGATGATTAGGGAAAGGTTAAGAATGGCCCAAAGTCATTAAAAATCATATGCCTATGTGAGAAGTAGGGACCTTGAATTTAAAGTGGGTGATTGGGTTTATTTGAAGGTTTCTCCAATGAAAGGTGTAGTCCATTTCGGTAAAAAGGAAAATTGAGTCCAAGGTACATTGATCCTTATGAGGTCTTGAAGAGGGTTGGCAAGGTAGCTTATGAGTTAAAGTTACCTAGTGAAATGAACTTGGTTCATCTGGTGTTCCACATATCTATGTTGAGGAAATTTGTAGGTGACCCTAATGCCATTATGCCTCTTGAGGTAGTGGGTTTTGTTAAGGATAACTTGACTTATGAGGAGGTCCCGATTTGGATTTTAAATAGGCAAGTGAAAAGATTGAGGAATAAGGAGGTGACATCCATTAAAGTCCTTTGGAGGAACTAACAAGTCAAAAAGCGCTACATAGGAGGGCGAAGCAGACATGCAAAAATGATATCCTTATCTTTTCCACTCTGTTCAAGCTTAAGTTACTAATCGTAAGTCCCTTATGCGATTTTAGGTCTGAATTTTTGGCCTTAAGCCATTGCATGAATTCATGTTTATATGGGCAAAGTTTTATGGTAAATTTTGATGTTCATGTTGAGATTTTTGGAAATCATGTTTAGATACATTTGTTGCATCCATGTCAGGCTAAAACTCTTCATGACTACTTTCCTTGTGTACATTTTCATCACTTTCGGGGATGAATATTTTCAAGGGGGAGATATTTTGACACTCCATAATGTTGTACTCTTGTATATCCATGTTTGAAGCCTCATTGAACAAGGTTGTGGGTTTACTATATTTATGGGAGACTCCTAGTTCCTAAACGAGTTCCAGAATTACCTCCAAATTGAGTTTTGGGTGTTGTTTAATATAAGGGTCAACTATAAACTAGCATAACTCATAGCACATTTGGAACTGGGTGTAGCACGACATGCAAAAAGAAATACCTTTGAGTTAGCTTGACAACGCACTTGGTTTCACCTCACCCAATGTCGGATGAAGGTGTTATGACCCTTTTTGTGAGACCCTCCCGTGCAGTGAAGCCCCACGGGCACCCATAAAGGCAGTGTAGCCTTATACGGGTCATGGGAAATGTTTGGTGTTTGCAAATGGCATGGTGATGCTAAGTCTTGATCCACAACTAGGGGTACAGATCGTGTGACTCACCACTGGTCATGAGGAGGGGCGTGGAGGTGTTTTAGGAGGCTTGGCTAGGAGTGGATGGCATTGGAAGCTAAAGCATGGGCCACGACAGCCTTGTATGGCTTGGATGAAGGGATACGGGCCGTGTTACCTTGGCATGTGGTTGCCAACAACATTCTCTTGTCTAAGTGAGGTGGGACGGACTAGTACACGGTACGTGTAACACTACATGGTCGGTGGAAGTGGCTGTCAAAGTGACGTCGACGCTAACTTTTCCTCAAGTGTTCCAATTCCATTTTTCTGTCTTAGTCTTGCCTCACGAGCACTCCACACGACCCGTGGACTGCCACATGGCCAGTGATATCTTCAGTTAGATGACACATAGCCAATTTTTCCATCCATTCACTAATGGCATTTTCGTAAATGCTAGTTATCCTAATGACCCTTTTTGACTTTTTAGGCTATCTTAACCTTCCTAGAAGAGCTAAATTTTAATCTTAAGGACCCAATTTCACTACACTCATCTCAATCACACTCCCAAATCCTCTCAATAGCCTCCATCAAGCCCCAATTAAATTTTAAGGAAACCCAAGAACAAGATTGGATTCCAAGATCATTTCCGAGCTTCCATTCTTCCCAATCTAAATTCCAAGAAACTCTAGACCTAAGGTATGTGGTGTTGAACTATTGGTTCCTTCCACCCATTGTGCATAAACCCTCTTTTAATTAGTATTGCATGATTTAAAGTGGAGTTTACAAATGGGTTTACTAGTATGAACATGTCTATGAAGTATGTTAAAGCTATGTAAAGTTGTGACTATTTTGCTATGTTGTGAGCTATATATCTCGGATCTATTGTAAGTTTTGATGAGAGGTTTTGATGTGGATTTCCTAGAGGTGTTAGAAGGTGTTGATTGATGGTTTTACAATAGATTTTCTTGCATGAATTCATCTCTAAATAGCATGCTCTTTTACACCCCATTACACACCCCCAAGGTGTTTGATAAAATATCCAGTTATGGTTTCTTGAGTAATTTAAGGTCCAATGGATAAGATATGATATGAATGATGATATAATGATGAAATGATCTAAGGTATAGGCCCTAGTCTTAGGTCGTGACATGCAGGATGGAGCCAAAACACGGGTAAGAATAGTGGGTGGAGACTCAGAGTATTCCTATTGAGATAGAACTCCATCAAGGATCTATGTTGAGCCCTTTCCTGTCTTCCTTGGTGATGGATGAGCTAACACAATCTATCCAAGAGGAGGTTCCCTCCTATATACTATTTGCAGATGACATAGTCCTGATTGATGAGACTTAGACTAAAATTCATGATAGGTTAGAGGTTTGGAGATACGCCTTGGAGTCCAAAGGATTCAAACTGAGCAGGACCAAAATAGAATACTTAGAGAGCAATTTTGGTGTTGCGAGGGATGAAGCAGATAGAGATGTGGGGCTTTCCACTCAACTTATCCCCAAGAGGGAAAACTTTAAGTATCTGGGGTCCATTATCCAAAGTAGTGGCGATATCGTACGGAGGAAGCATGGACTAAATGGAGACTTGCCTCAGGAGTATTGTGTGATAAGAAGATACCACCTAAACTTAAAGGTAAGTTTTACAGAATGGTGGTTAGCCCATCTTTGTTTTATGGGGTAGAGAGTTGGCTAATAAAAAATGTACATGTTCAGAAGATGCACATCACAGAGATGAGGATGTTGAGATGGATATGTGGCCATACTAGGAGTGAGGAGATTAAGAATGACACCATTTAGGAGAAGTTAGAGGTAGCCCATGTAGCTAATAAGAGGAGGGAAGCGAGACTGCGATGGTTTGGACATATGCAAAGAAGGAGTACTAATGCTCTTATAAAGAGGTGCAAGAGATTGGTTTTGAGAGACACACGGAGGGGTAGAGGTAGACCAAAGAAGTATTGGGCGGAGGTGCTCAGACAGGATTGGGCGAATCTTGATCTCACTGAGGACATGACCTTAGATAGAAATAAGAGGAGGTCACGAATTAGAGTAGTAGGCTAATTAGTTGGTAGGCTAATTAGAGTCGTGTTTATATTATGTGTTTTCATTAGCAGTTGTATGGGTGTTAAATTTATTGTATTTATATATTGTTATGTGTTTTCCATTATTAGTCGACTTTTCTATTCCCTTTCCATTCTTGTTTGTCATATCTAGTTTATTCTGCTTATAGGTTTTTGAGACGAGGGTTTCTAGGAAACAGCCACTCTAATTTTAGGAGGTTGTGGTAAGATCTGTGTACATTCAACCCTCCCCAGACCCCACTTGTGGGATTTCACTGGGTATGTTGTTGTTGTTGTTGACCAAATTCGCCAAATAGTATTTATGCGAGGAAATATTCGTAAAACATTGTAAAAATGACCATAAAAGAGCCCCAAGTTTTTTACCTAAACACACCAGCGACGAATCAAGAACAACCAGCAAGAGCATCACTTTTTTACATCCCAAAAACAATCCTAAACACAGCTAATAGGCGAAGAAAAAAATTGCAAATCATAAGGCACACATTTCTAGGTATGGGGAGGAATAGTAACGATAAAAATGTGAAAAACTTACCCAAATCACCTTGGTACCTTGAGGGAATTTTATCTTCTGTTTATATGTTGTTTGGGACAAAATGGAACTGAATCGATCTTTAAAATGTCAAATTAGCCGACATCTAGGTGGGTTGACCTTACTCGACCCATGACCCAATTTCCTGCTCATGCAATCAGAGTAAAACTCACATAACTTTTTATTCTGATGCCAGTTTGATACGTGGTTTTCTGCACTGCAAACTTGACTCGTAGATCTTCAATTTCATAGCTCATGAAATTTCTAACTCCTTACAATTGGGAGATATGGCCTGATATATTTGACCCAAATTTAAGAAGGATTTCTTAACGAAACTTATGATAACTTTTGCCAATCTTTATCTTGCAACTTTATTGATTCCAAACAAAACTTAATGAATGACTTTTGTGCTACTACATTACCTTTTAAAATCCATTATTAGAAAATTATACACTTTTAATCTCATTCGAAAAGTGAAACCTAGTATAACGAAAAGGGCGAGGTGCTATTTGGGTATTTCTTTATTCCTGAATTCGTATTTAGGGTATTCCTTTGGCTTAAAACTTTAGGCCTTTGACATTACTACTTATTGAAAGCCTTACTATTCTTAGGTGTTCTATCCAAAATCATACATGTCCTATATAACATATATATTATGGAAGACAAGAAATACAGGGTCTGACAATACCCTTTTGACATTGATTCAACTGTGCTGAAACTTGACCAAACTATTGTTGTAGCTGTTTAATAGCCACAAAATGGGACTCTATTTTCTCAGTTATTCTTGAAAGATATGATTTCATGCCTCTTAGAGTTTCATCCTTTCTCTCATCCTTCTTCATCATGTGGTCAAACATCTCCTCAATTCTGGAATTTCCTATACCCCCGTGCCGATTGTGTGGCGGAACAAAAGGACCATTCTGAAGCCTTCTCTGTGACCACAATCTGCATTTGTACCCTTTTTCTGCTTGATCACCACATCCATGCTTTTTTAAAGCTGCACAACCTGCTACATAATTTCTTTATTAATTTTGGCTTACGCATAACCCACACTGACAGCATATGAACCCTTTTTGGAAGCTATATCCTGTTGTCGCCAAGAATAATTTGTCTCGACCACTTGCTCCATATGCTCTACAATTCCTTCAAATGGTTGATTTAGAAACATGCCCCCCATGATAGTGTCAGCACAAGCCTAAATGTTCTCATCAAAGGCACGGGAGAAGATCTCAAACAAGGCATCATCAATTGTCTTGTGATGAGGGGCGCTCCGCAGACATTTAGTATATTGCTCCTAAGTAGTTCTTACCAAATCACCAGGGAGTTGCTCAAAGTTGTTGATCTGGTCCTTCAACTTGAGCTTCTTCGATCTAGGGAAGAACCTCTCCAAAAAGGCCTTCTGCAAATTTGCCCAGCTAGTGAGTGAACTCTGCGAGAGCTTAAATAGCCATAATGCAGCATTGCTCGTGAGAGACAATGGGAAGATATGAAGTCCTATAGCATCCATTGATAGATTTTGTGTTCCCATCACACTCTTACAAACAAATGCCACATTGTGAAAGTGGTTTTGTGGATCCTCTGATGGTAAGCCCTCAAATAGTCCATGGTTCTCAAGCATCTGAAGTAACCTACTAGAGACTGTGAACTTTGTGTCTACCAATAGTGTTGGCAGCACAATAGCCCCATTCACATCCATAGCCATAGGGTTCAACCTATACTGATTCTACTAGTAAGCATTGGTGTTGAACTCCCGAGGCTGTGGAATGTCCTCCAAAGGAGGTGAGTTCTCATTCCTATCATCATCATTAATATCCCAGTTCAAGGATGCATTGGCCACGTTTGTCATGATCCAAGCCTAGGGCCTAGATGTGACATGCGAATGGGGAACCCAAAGGAACCCCAAACAAGCGTCATAGCATATCATTACACATCCTTGGTCACTGAAACAATTAAAATGATAATAAAAGATGATCTTAAACAAGGTAATTAGGGCTAAGCATAAAATTCCATATCATAGCGTCAGAAACAAGAGAGTCAAGGCTCATAGCATTGATACATAATATGTCCAAGAACACCTCTACTACATAGATAAGAGCGGGGGCCACGACAAATAACAGGGCTCACCCTCCTAGTCAATACATGAATAAAGGTAATATAGACTTAGTATATAACAAGAGATCATAAGCAATGTCCCTAAAATGGTGGATTCACCAACAAGCTTAAGAGACAATCGTACAAGCCACGTGGAGGAAAAGGATGATCAGGCGGTGCATACATGGTGAAATCATGTAGGCATAGAGTATGCATTAATTCGTTTGAATGTACTAAGTATGTATTATGCAATGCAACAAGTGATGGTAACATAATCAAAATACATAAGAATAGGCAATGAGTACATATAGCATTATGGCATGCAAGGAACATGCTCGTAGTAAATCAGACTTATATAGATCATAAAGTAAGTGTAAGGAGTGACCATTCTTAGTGCAATCCAAGGGCTACCACCCCCTTGGATAGACGCATGAGTTACAAACCCCTTCATGAGGTTGATGGAATACAATCCCCCCAACAAGGTTGATGGGTACAAACCCCCAACAAGGTTACCCGGGCCTACTACCCATCTATCTAGGCTTGGTTATCCCCAACACTATAGAGATAATATATATATATATATATATATATATGGGACTTTGTCAGGATAGTGGTGAATGCACTGGCCAGGATAATACAGAAGATTTTTTAACAAATATTCACAGTGAGGATAAAAATGCAATTTTACAGAAGATGAGTATTATTACATCACAAAAATTTTATACTAAGATTACTTTACAGATTGATTATAATTTTAGAAAAGAATTTGTTTCACTATTTGATAGTGGTGCTGATGTAAATTGTGTTCAAGAAGGACTTACTCCTTCTAGATATTTTCAAGATGATTTTATTTGAAAATAATTTTTCTAAATCTAAAATTGTTACTAGAAGATTAATTAAGTGGGAAGAAATTAATTTTCCTAGTGAATAGATTATAGAAGAAGCAGCAGTACCTCAAGAGATTACTAGTGAAGAGATTTCTGAAATTACTCAGAGTAAAAATGGGAATGTAACTTTAAGATTTAAACCCCAGGATATACCTAGAATTACAGTATTGAGCAGGACCTTTTTAGGGTCGTAGGAATTTTTACAAAGCTGGGATTTATCCAGTTAAATGTATTTTATAGCAAACTGACCTGATGGAAAATTAATTGGTCAGAAATTATTAGATACTATACAAACTACAGTGAATAAGAAATTAACTAGATCTGTGTCTTCTTATATTTCACCAGTAGATTATATTGTAGATATTCCCTCCAGAGCATCTACTTCTCAGATAAGAGAAACAAATTTTGATAAAATTGTTATAGATAAAAATAATATTGCTAAGGCAGAAGATCGTTTTAGTGATCCTACAGCTTCCAAAATGAATTTTTCAACAGGTTTACATGGATAGTGGAATATGCATATGTGTGTGTGTGTGTATATATATATATATATATGTGTGTGTGTGTGTACATATCTATATGCATATGTACATATCTATATACATATGTACATATCTATATGCATATGTACATATCTATATGCATATATATACATATATATATATCTAT